>JAODAL010045582.1:0-31797 GCA_025379985.1 Phyllomedusa bahiana
TGATGCCCCCTGTAGCCAGTTTTTTGCCTCCCGAAACCAGTAATCCCCCCTTGTAGCCAGTGATCCCCCCCCTGTAGCCATTTATCCCTTTGGGTAGCCAGTAAATGCCCCCCTTGTACCATGATCCCCACTGATCCCTTTAGGGCCCCCTTTTAGCCAGGGGATCCCCCCCATTAAACCGGGAAAGCCCCCCCTGTAGCCAGTAAAGCCCCCTGTATCCAGTGATCCCCCCCTTGTAGCCAGTGAAAAGCCCCTCTGTGCCAGTGTTTTCCCTTTCTGTAGCTATAAATTGCCCCCTGGGGCCCAGTGACCCCCCCTGACCCAAAGTGATCCCCCCTGTTGCCAGGGTTTCCCCCCATTGTACCAGTAAAGCCCCCCTTTAAAAAAGCCATTTATCCCCCTGTACCAGTGATCCCCCCCCAAGTAGCCAGTAAATTCCCCCCCCATTGTAGCCAATAGGGCCCCCCATTGTGCCAGTGATCCCCCCCATTGAAAGCCAGGAGGGCCCCCCCTTTGTAGCCAGGATGCCCCTCTCAAATAACTATAAAATTAAAAAAATTTTAACTTACCAACCTGGGACCCCGGGCCGGGCCCCCGGGGAGCTCCTCCAGGGGGAAAAAAGCAGCGTGGGGGTCACCCACGCGTTTTCCCCTTTTAAAGGGCAGCTCCCAGGGAAACCCTCCGGGGGCGGCAGAGAAAGCCAGCCGAAAATCGAGCATCACGGAGGCGCGGTGAAAGCTGTGCCCCCCCTGCACGCTGAAAATGTACCGGCCTCAGTTTGAAAAACCCGCGGGGGAAAAAGGTAGAGGGGCGATTTTCGGCCCGGGTGATCAGGCGGCCCCCCCCCTCGGGGTGCCCGGGAAAGGCCTCGGCGCCCCGTGCATCCCCACCCCCCCCAAACCCCCCCTAGGAAGGGCCCCTTTTTTCAGCTCCCCCAAATCACGTACATACGGGGGGTAGACGGGAAAACAGGGGCTTTCATTCTGGTTTCTTTTTAAACTAAAAACTTTCGCCCTTTTTTGGACATCCAATAAAGCACTGGGGTTTTTTTTTTCCACTTGGATTGCCCAAACTTTCTTTTTAAATATATATATATAATATAATTAATATATAAAAAATTTAATATAAAAATATATAATTTTAAGCCCAAAACACTTTTCCCCACCCCCCACCCTTTGCACCCTTGGGGGGTTTTTTAACCCCTGGATCGCCGCCCTTTTTGTAGGGGGAAAAGGGACCCCAGACACGGGCTCCAGTTTCAATCTGGCTTCACCCAAGTTTAAAAATTTTCCCGGGAAAAGGGTGTCAAACGCATCAGAAAACAAAACAAAAAAAAACCTGGGCCGCTACCACCCCTAAACAAAATAAGAACCCTTTCAAAACATGAGGGACACTATTTTCCCCGCGTCAAAACCCCGGGCCACGTATATTTCACCCATCTTCCTACGGGGTTTCCCCCGCTTTCCCTAACCTGGGGGCAGAGCCTCCTGAAAAGCTCCCCCGGCCACTCTAAACTGCGGGAAGGCAAAACCACCCCCCCAACACCTGGAGAGGGGCCCCTTTTTAATGGGCCCCCAGGAAGGCCCAAAACTTGGCCGGGAAAAGGGGGGGGACGGCCTCCCACCCAACGCAATTCCCCGCCCCGGGGGAAAGGCAACCCAATACAACCCCGCATACAGCCATACAAAAAAACAGTGCCCAGAAACCAAAGGGTTACTGACCTGACTGTTCTTTTCCCCCCCCCCCCAAACCCCAGGACTTCGGTGGAAAACTTTCCCACCTAGTGGAAAGCCCCATTTTTAAACCACCAAAGGTCTTTCTGCCACATACCCCCTCCCCTCAAATTAAAGGCCGTAGCCCTTGTCACACGCCCCAAACCCTTCCTCGGGGTCAAACTTTACCCCGGGGCCCCAATGTCTTTCTACCCCTTCCCGGGGGGAGAAAACCCTTTGCCCATCAGCCAGCGGGTGTCATACCATGCCCCTCAACATAAGTTGCGCAACTGACCGTTTACCCCAAACCTTACCACCAGGGGCAAAAACGCAAAAAAGCCCGGGCCAAAAATGCCAACCACCTTCACCCCCAAAGCCGACATTCACGGGGTTTCCCAAACAAGCAACCCATTACCTCCCGCCACCCAACCTAGTTACCCTTTTCCCCAAAAATAGACTATTTTTGCATTGAAATCCTTTGGGGCAGTTTCCTCACAAATTTTTGGGTCCCCTCAAAAAGACCCCGGGTTTGGACCCACAACCCCACAAACTTCCCCAAAGCTGAAAAGGGACCCCCCCCTTTCCCTAAAGGGCCCACTATCCACAAAGGCCACAAAAGGGGGCGAAACTGACCCCAAAACCGCAAACCCCCTTTTGTCTGCAGATCAAAAATGGGTCCCAAACATTCTTAAACACCAGGCCCCCTGGTCCCCCCTGACCTCCTCCTGTCTCTTAGGTCGGGATACAACCTCAAATTTTCGGGGACCCGAACCCTCTGCCTCTTGGCTACCGCTTTTTCCCCTTGGTTTTTTTTTTACCCGGGGGAAACGGGTCTCCCTCATTTGACCACCCAGCAAAGATCCCCTCCCATTTGCAGTGGGACCGTCTTGGCCCCATTTACCTCGGGCCATCCAAAAACCTGCGGGTCAAGGGACCACGGGGTTAACACAGACACTCCCTACATCTAGGAGACCTCTTTTTGATAACTCAGCCTCTTTCTGGGTATTTAAATTTAATGCCCTTAGGACTCGCTGATCTCTCTTTACCCCGGCTCACTGCAAAGGGAAACCACTTTCATACCCGGTTTTTCTGTTTTTTCATGAAAATATCCTTGCAGACTACAGGGGTCACGGGTACTCACCTGAGTTTTTACCACCCCTTAACAGGTTTTGCCCTTTGGGGTGAACATCTTTGAAAGATCTACAAATCACTACAGGGGCCAAAAAACCTTTCATATTTTAATACAGACTTAAACCCCCACCACCCATGCACGCAATTAATTTCAGATTTAAATTATGGAAAAATTTTCTATAACATTTTGTCCGCCATTATGACATTACCTGGCCCCCCTCCCCAGTGCCCAAAAGGAAACAAAAAAATTTTTCCCTGTGAACACCTCCCACTGTGGCTTTCTAGCAACAACACTCTGCCAAAATGGGTGGAGATTTTTTCCCCTCACATCCCCAAAAACCCAACCAAAATGAAAACTCTAGTTTTCTCCCTTTGGGGATACTCCTATATCCCCCCCCCAACAAAAAAATTAAACACCTTTGACCCGGAGGCAATGGCAGACAAAATTATAAAATGGGACATCCTCCATAGCACCCCGGGCTAACCCCCTTTTAATGGTTCCCCCCCTAAAACCCCCAAAAAACTGGCGTGTTCACATTAAAAACTCAACACATTCTTAACCCCCCAAAAGTGTAAGGGGAAACGTCGGGCCTGAAAATGGCCCCCATTTTGTAGGTCCCAAAATATCCCCGGCCCATAACACTTCTTTTGATACCCCAAATATTTTCCCCAAATAACTTTGGGAAAAGTTTTTTATGTTTCCCTTTAAAAAAAGAACCCGACCCCCTTCTTTACCACGGGGGATTTAAAAACACGCCCCCCCAAATGGGGTTTAAAAGCATACAGGCATCTCGTGGTGTCTAGCAGCTCACCCCCTTTTTCCACCCATTTCAATCTTTGTGACCCACTGATAAAAACCCTACGGGCCAAACAAAACCCATTTAGGCAAATGAACTCATTAGGACAAAATTTTTCTCAGCATGACTTTTCCCTTTCACACTCGCAGTGTTATACCCCCAGCTCCCCCACAGAGTGCCCCACTCTGTAAACACTGCTCAGGGGTGCACCAGAATCTCCTGCCCCGCACACCACGTTTTTTTAAATTTACAAACGAATTGTGATCACTCTCTGAGGCTGCATTCATGCAGGAAAAAACCGGGACTGGGGGCTTTGGGCACACCCTCAAAAAACCCAAGTCCCCCTCCCACACATTGAAGGGGCGCAAACATCCCCCCATTTCTCCTGTTTTCCTTTTAGGGTTGCACACTGAAACAAAAGCTCCTCTCTGGGGCAACCCATTCAAACAGAACTGGTGCTTCAAGCCCCGGGGGAAAGCATTACCGCAACTTTCAGGGTACAATCCCGGTACACCCAGTGCGCTGGGTCCCCTGACGAAAACACTCCAACCCGCTGGACCTTTCCCGACACTTCCCCAACACATCTTTAGGGCCCCACCCCACTCAAAAATTTTTTTTGGGAGGAAATGCAAAAACACTTTTTTTGCTAGTGTCAACAACTTAACTCCACCTGAGCCTGTAGAGTTTTAAAACGTCTCCAGATTGAAAAATGCACTCCAGGGGCACACACTCCTGCAAAAGCTTTACACCAGAAACTTTCTTGTTCAAAAAAGTGCAGAAACGGAGCTACTTTGTGGGTGGGCCCCTAACCCCCCCCTTCACAGACTGGAGACCCTCACAATAATACAGATACATTTTTCGTCTGATTAGCAATTTTTAAAAGGGCCCCATTATTTAAATAACTTTGTAAAAGAGTCACTAAAACCCCCCAGTTTAAAACAGCATTGGGGGAAAATGATACACAGCCAATCCCCGCTGCTCTCAGCTTTTTTACCTGCTTTAGGGGATCATGTTCCGGGCCCTGGGATGGGCCACCCTGGTTTCCACACAACCCCTGCCCCCACAGGGCCCAACACCCGGTGTCCCCCCCAATACACCCCACGGAGCGTCTTACCGGGGCCATGACGGGCCCGCACAAACCGGGAATTTGGGCCCTTTGGGGCAATCTGGACTCTCCCTTCCCGAATGCCAGTCAGCCCGGGTGGGGCTGCATTCACCCCTTTAGGGTCCAGGGCTTTCAGCTGCCTCCTCTCCGGGCCCCTTTCCCCCTGAGAGGGCAGCCAGGGGCACAACTCTCCCACTTCGGGCATTTTCCAACATGGGTCCCTCTGCTGGGGGGGGTAGCAGGGTCCTGCCGATGAAATGGGATGCCCTTTGTAACGGCACAAAACCCCTCTTGCCTGCACAAACCTGTTCCGAAGTTAACCCCCCTTTTTGGACAGACGAACGGCCCCCCCGCCACGGACAACCTCTCATGCACATGCCACCCCCAGGGATTCCCCCCACCCCTTTGGGGTTTGGTTAAACCCTTTGGGAGCAGTCCGGTTCCCGTTTTTTCCCCCCTGGACATCCCCGCCAGCAAGGCCCCCTTGGGTTTGGTAAGTTCACCCTTCACAGACCGGGGTCCCTTTTTTATAATGGCCCCCCCCCCCTTTTGTTTTGTGCTGCTGGGGGGTTTTCAAAATCGCACCGAGCCCTTTTCATTCGCTTTAAAAACCGGGTTTCTTTGTCAATTGGGGAGGGGCCCCCCAGCTCATTCATTTTCCGCCCGCTGGGGAGCTGCCTCCTCAAGGGACTTTCGCCAGCTCCTCCATGGGGCCAAAAAAAAATTTTGGGAGCAGCAACACAGTCTCCCCTTTTTGGGCAGCCCAAAATTCTTGTTTTAAACACTGCCCACAAAACAAGGGCCCTTGGGCCTTTTAAAACTTGCTGCGCAACTTTTAAACCCTTTTTGCCACTCTTCAACAATTCTCTATGCACCCAAAATTTTTTGCCAATTTTTGCCCAAAAATGCCCCCGGCAAACCTCCAACCCTAAGTAAGCCCCCCACCGTCCAGGGGCCCCCATTTGGACATTTTTTGGGGTATTTAGCTCCTGGATCGCCGTCTTTTTTTGGTTTGGGAAAGGCACACAGACCCGGGGGGTCCAGTTTTTAAACGGGTCACCATTTATTTTTCCCAGGCACGGTGTCCAAAAAAAATTTTAAAAAAACAGTACACAAAACAAACAAAACCTCCCGGGCCCTCAGCCCCTACCAAAAATTAAATAAGAACCCCCTTAAATGAGTTGGACCTATTTTTCCAGCAAACAAAACACCGCCCCTATATTTTAACCCCTCCCCCTACGGGTTTTCCCCCCCTTTCCCCAAGCCTCGGGGGGAGGGGCCTCCTGCAAGCTCCACTGCCACCCTAAACTGCAAAATGGCAGACCACGCCCCCCCCCCCATCACCCGGAGTAGGCGCCTTTTTTTAGGCCTACGGGTACTGGGGCCCCAAAAACCCGGCCTTTTAAAGGTTGGGGAAAAACCCCCCACCCCAAACCAAAGACCGTCCCTGGGAAAGGGAAAACCCCCACTAGCCGCATAGCAGCCATACAACCCAAAATGTGTCGTAACCATGGGTTTCTGTCGCTAACTGGTTAGTGCCTTCCCCCACCAACCAGACTTCGGTGTCACGTAACGCGGCACCAGGTAGGTGTGGCAGCCCCATGCGACCGAGACTATGGTCGTGTCTGCCACAATATTATCATGATATATATATATAGTGACGACGTCACATGCTGTCCGTGAGGCCGGTGCTTGGGAACCGTCCTTGGGAATCTACGCGTAGCTTCGGATCGTCGTCCTGTGGGTAAGACGGGATAATGCACCTCCAACACGAGGGTTCCGTTAGAATCTGGCTTAGCAACTTTATTTCACCGAGCACAATGAGTAACAGGTACACAGTAAATCACATAAACAAAACCATAAACATAAACCCTCAGCCGTCTGCCTCTACTATAACTCGGAGAGACCCCTCTCTAACGTGGGCCTGATCTAACATCCAGACCCTCCAAACACATACTCTCAGTCCTGTGACAGGGTTGAGCCCTCCATGCCTCTGGGGCCAGAGCCTAACACCTTGTACGACTTGCTGCTGCTACCGCTTCAATAGCAGACCACGCCCCCCGATCACCCTGAGTAGGCGCCTTTGATTTATAGCCTAGCTGGGGGACCGGCCCAAAACACTCGGCCATAACCGTGGGGACCTGGGGACCGGGAAACAGCGCACCCACCCATCTGCAGCTGGTCCGGGAAGCCAACCATAGACGCAGATCAATCAGCCATGCTAATACGATCGTTGACATCAGCCTAACGTTTCTGACAGATAACGAATTGTCTCCCTGGTTGAGCCCACCAAGGCCTAGGCTCTTGGTAGCACGTCTCAATCAGATGGACCTCCACTTATGACAAAGACAGGAGGCAACGAACCTGTAGTGTCACTTTGTCACAATATTCATATATATGATGCGTAAATAGTATCGTATATAAATATATACTATATGTATATAATATTTTATACGCGTATAGTATATATGAATATTTAGTGTATACATACACATAAAGGGCCACAGAATGAACCTGTGTTTAGGTCTAAACTCATTTTTTGTTCATTAGGTTTGCTATGAGGCAAAAGAGTGATTTTAGACCTGAAACAGTTTCATACCATGTGGCGCGGCAAGCTGTGGGATTGTCTGTAGAGGACTGTCTGTCAAAATCAACACTTTATTGTGTGTGCATTTTCTGTTTAAACTACCTCCGTAGAATGAATTAAATACAGACTAACAATTGTGAGAGTAGCAATCTTACTTTCATTGTTGGCATCCAACTTTCTTCGTCAGGATGATATGATAAAACTCAGGGGATGTTTAATAAAGGGTCCTTGAGAAACAAAAAAAAAAGTATATATAGAACAAAATATTGGAACATTAGGCAAATAATTGTGAACAACCATAAAAAGGTGGTGCAAAGTAGAACGTATAAGTAATAGTAAGGCCTGTCGAAACCATATTAAAAAGCCGGCTCCTAAAAAGGTATTAGCTCTATCAATTTAAGGTTAAATCTCTTTTCTTTCAGTTGAAATGGTAGCCTTAAGTTTTTTCTGGGTAGGCAAATAGATAGCGCTTTGGCCAGATAAGCTCTTTGTTCTTCATTTCAATTAGTTACAACAAGAGAAACAATGAGATGGCTGTTGCACACTTGTGCATTTTGGCTTCTGCTCATAACATAAAAGAATAATGCTGAATTTTAGAGTGAAAAAATGTGAACAATAAATAGAGAACAAGTAGAATGAACCAGTTATAGGGATAATTTAGACAGCTAAAGAACAATGAGTTTACTCAGGAAATCATCTGCAAGTCATATATTGTAATAACAGACCAGAAATTAACATTGTAAAAGGAAACCTGTCAGGTGGTTTATGTTGCTCTTTTCGAGAGCAGGATTTGATAGATGGAGAGAAGATGAGCCCTGTGATGCTAAGATTTATATAGTGACAGTAGCAGTCCTGCTTGTCCCGCCCATCAGATTTGACAACTATACCTGCTGTATTAGTGTGTGGACATGAGTTGTCCAACACTGGCATGTGGGTTGTGAGTCAGCAGTACTTACTCAGTTTCACTTGCAACAATTATTTAGTTTAGTTGTTGTTTTTTTTGGTGCTTTTTATAGTGCCGGTGTGCCGCCAAATCATTTAACCCTATAGAGATCTACAGAGCCTCAGTGATCTCATCCTCTAGACATGTAAACCCTTATAATGTACAGAGCTCAGCTTCTCTCCTCCTCGCATATAATCCCTATTATCGGGCTCACAGAGCGTCTGACTTCATCCTCTATAATATAAGCGCCCTAATACATCAGAGCTCATCTTCTCTTCGTCGTGAGCATATAACCCCTATAGAATCATCACAGAGCTCAGGTCTCTATCATATAACCCTATATATTCGACAGAGCTCACTTCTCTCCCTCTACAAATAACCCTATACAAGCGACACAGAGCTCAGCTCCTCACCTCTATCATATAACCCTATATGATCACAGAGCTCAGCTTCACCTCTTTCTATCATTAACCCTATATATCACAGAGCTCAGCTCCCTCACGCGTCTATAATATAGACCCTATATATCACATAGCGTCAGCTCCTCTCCTCTATAATACATCCCGTATAATCACAGGACTCTGCTTCCCGCCTCTTCATATAACCCTATATACTCACGAGAGCTCAGCTCTCTCCTCAGTCCATATAGAACCATATAGTCACAGAGCTCAGGCTTGCTCTCCTCTACCATATAACCCTTTATTACCACAGAGCTTCCAGCTCCTCTCCCTCATATCATAAACCTTATTATATCACAAGAGCTCAGTTTCGTGGCGTCCTTTATCATATAACCCTATAATAGATCACAGAGCTCACTTTCTCTCTTCTATTCGATATAACCCTATAATCCACGAGAGCTCAGCTGCCTCTTCTGGGCTCCACTCTACCTCTATAATAAAACCCTATATATCACAGAGCTGCAGCTCCTCTCCTCTATAATATAACCCTATAGATCCGCAGAGCTCAGCTTCTCGCCCTCGTATCATATAACCCTATATATCAAACAGAGCTCAGCTGCCTCTCCTCTGTTCATTATGAACTCTATATTATCACAGAAGCTTCAGCTTCACTCCTCTACCGATATAACCCTTTATACAACGAAGAAGCTCAGCTCCTCTCCCTCATCATATAACCCATATATTCACAGAGCTCAGTTTCGTCTCCTTTGATCATATAACCCTATATATCACCGAGCTCAGCTTCTCCTCCTCTATGATATAACCTTATACCCAGAGCTCATCTTCTCTCCTTTATCATTTAACCCATATATAGTATCGACAGAGCACAGCTCCTCTCCTCCTGTTCCCCCCCCCATTTATAACTCTATATATCACAGAGCTCATCTTCTCTCCTCTATCATAGAACCCTGTATATCACAGAGCTCAGCGTCTCTCTATCTTTCCATATAACTCTCTTCGTGGCTTTCCAAGTAAGATGTTTTGATTGGATAGGGGTCCGAGCCCGCACGAACAGTAGTACTCATTTAACGCTACATGAAAGTCTAGTTGAGAGATGACTCAGTCCATGTCTACCTATTGTTATTAACTACGTACCTATGTAACATTACTCTATGCTTTTATGTAAACTTTTCATTTATGAACCTTCTACCAGCAATTGAGCAATGTCTAACTATGCATAAAATGGCGCCATAACAAGCAGCAAGGGACAGGGGTTTGTTGTACAAGGCAATTTAAAGGGTGGAGAGGAAGAAAAAGCATCCCAGAATAGCCCCTCACATAGGCTACTGACATGGAGAGAAGCATGCACAAAGCAGTGTGCAAGAGGTGATCAATCACAGAGCGAACTGTGCACAAGGCATTGAAAGGATCACCTACGTGTAACGGTCCAGGGTTAAGATAATCACACACTCTTCAACCTCAGTGACTGTCAGCATATACATGTAGAAAAAAATGAGATCCTTCATGAGCTGTAGAAAGAAAAGACAGTCCAGGGATAAAGTTGTACTGATACTAGTTATAAAAGACACACAGAGCTTGTATTACTAAGGCCATGTCTCCACAGCACTGAATTTTGGTCGGATTTTTAAGTGGATTCAGTATTTAGATTCCACAATAATCCGAATGTAAACCAGTCCCCATAGACCTCAATAGAAAATCTGAGCAGTTTGTGGATGATCTAATGTGTTGATTATCTAAACGTCCGTTTATAGAACGCGTGTCTATAATCTGATACGCTATTGCAAGTGATTTTAGCACAGTTCAATGTTAAAGGGCCTGCCGGAATCCGAAAACTGTCCGCAAAAGCCGCGACAAAAACTGCGGTACGGCGATGGTTGTAAAAAACAGTCGGAATTCTAACGGCATTTTAACATTGCCATATAGACATAGCCTAAAAGAGAGACTGAAGACAATGAAGTTGAAATCTGGTCAGACGTGTAAATTAGTGGGCAGACATTTTATGGCCGCTAGTAGCCTCTAACAGTAGCAATAAGCGAAATTTTTTCCACCGCAGAAGTAGCTTATACCGCAGTAAGGCTAGAGCGCAATATAAAAATATCTGAAATGCACAAGTCACTTTTCACTGTCTTTATTTTTATTTGTGTAGAGATTAAAAGGAACCTAGAGCGTCAGTCATCTACTGATTGTTGGTTCTTTGGTCCTGGAATCCATGAATCAGAGGAGGAATAAAACATTTTCTTCAAGAAGCAAACCGTGGGAGAACAAAACGTCTTTTTCCTTTTACATGATTTTGCAGTCCCTACAGAACTTTCAGAGGTTGCTTCTTTGGTCCGCATATATCCTATGAATTCTGGAAGATTTTTAAATTGAATTTCTCTTTCTTCATATCAAGGCAAGATTTTCCAGGATGAATATAATATTTTTGTATTCCATTAAAGTTCTGTAAAGAGAGAAACCATTTGTCACTCTTGCTTTACTGTCTCTGTTCTGTTTCATCCATATAAGACAGTAGGCCATGTCTCACGCCCACCCGAGGCATTAGATCATTTGTACATTGAGGTCTAATGCCCACTTGGCTGCCAGACACTCTGCTTTGGACCAGAAAGTCTCACCCAACAGCAGGGGTTATAAAAACTGGTTGTTAGTACAAAACCAACTTGAAAAACCTTTTTTGCCATCAGGGTCCATATAACCTTCCCCTTTTGTAAAGTCAATCTCAGGCGCTACAAAGGGGCAAAATTAATCACAAACCTACTGTAATAGCCAATGATACCCAAAAAAGCTCTTAATTTATTTTGCTTCAGGGACCTTGGCTAGTTCTTTATTGCCAAAACCTTGTTCACCTCTGGCTTGATAACCCTGTGCTCATGACATTTCCAAGAGGCTTCCTCTAATCCCCAAACTTTTCATCACTCCTGTTCAAGGACTTTTTTTCCCCTCACAACTTCCACAACAAGGGAAAATCATGTGCTAATATCACATGGCTTGCACCAAGGTTACCAATTGAAATACTGGTCACGGGCAGCTGGGCTTTGATTGACAATGCGATTACTATATTGTGCAGGGCCTAGACTCAGTTTTCTTGTTTGGGTGAGCTGGCAACACAACACGGGCATGCATCCCGACTGGGGTCAGATGGGGGTATAGAGCTAAAAGGGAAATGTTCCTCATCATGGCAGCTCAAGCACTGGAGTTTCCCTTTGCAGGGACTGTTTTCAAGAGTCTATCTACTGTGCGGGTAATAGTGACAGGGGGTGAGTGTTAGCCTTGTGGGTTAGGAAAAAGCAACTAGGTCACCACTGGACTGAGACACAAGTGACTGAGCGCTAGTAATGGAGAAACATCTGACAGAAACCAAAAATAAATGGAAAAAAAAAACAAAACACTTACAGTAAACAATTTTTTTTCTTAAATAAACACTCCCAACTACATTCCTCTTTAAAAAAAAAAAAAAAATGGACTCAAGGCTCATCTGATGGAAAGTCCAATGGAATACCAATGAGCAAGTCCAAAAGTGGGAAACCTAGCATGAAGAGGGACAGTGCAGGCCAACAGACGTGAGTTAGAGCCCTGTTCTATAGATTTATGAACAGTCGTACTCCAAACTTTGGTTCAATCTGCGCCTGCCCCAACATTTTGTAAAGCGCCAAAGATGTGGGGATGTGTTGCAGGCCGTGATTCGATAGAATTTATGCCACATTTATGAAATTGTGGAAAGACAATCACTAGCTGCACAACTGTAAGAAGTGCCAGATCAAGTTAAAAGTGGTCTGCCTGAGCCCAAAGTGGTTGTAGTGGAACTAGATTTGGCATTAGGGCAAAAAATATCAATTATTTCTCAACTTATATTACTAAACTAATACAAACAAATTTATGATAATTATTAGTGGATTGATATCGATTGTATAGCGTTGACTTCGTATTGGGTCGATAGTCGATGTTGTCAATTATGCAGCGACATTTTCCGATAGTCGATTAATAGATTAGTCTGCCGATGACCATGTAAAGTCTATGGAGATGAACTACACTTCATTCTTCACACCCAAACAGGCAAAGAAGCTGGAATATAACAATCCACAAGCATCAAATGGATACGTGCTATGACATCTTAGGCAACACAATTTAGTTATAAAAGACACAGAAAAAAAGACACAGAGTATTCACTCTATTCCCATGTCTTGTCACCACAGCATGACCTTAAACTGCATGGACCCACAAATTAAAAAGTGCGCAGAAGGCAGTATGATTGAACACATCATTTTACTTGAACTTGACATCTGATTAACCATGTCTGTGCCGACAGCCAATGACCCCGAACCTGCATGACCCCCAGAGAGAATAAAAGTTGCCGGAAAAAAGAAGGTCTTTGAACCACCAGATTTATTTGAACTGGACATTACTATACCTTTTCTGTGTACCACGAGTATGACCATTAACCTGCATGACCCCCGAAATAAAATTGCCGGAAAAAGAAGTGTCTTTCCAACCACCATTATTAGTTGAACTGGACATGTGTGACTATACCTGTTCTGGTGACCACAGTATGACCAGTTAAACCTGTCTGACCCGCCAGATTGATAAAAAGGGTGAATGGAAAAAGGAGTCCTTTCAACCACCATTTTAGTTGAACTGGATACGTTGGACTATACCTGTTTCTGTACCACAGTATGAGCGGCATAAAACCTGCTAACCGCACAGAATAAAAAGTGCCGGAGAAAGAAAGAGTCTTGAACCACCATTAGTAGTTGAACTGGACGGATGGGTGACTATACCTGACTGGTAACCTACAATCGTTCACGCGGTCTTACCTGTAAACCTCCCTTGTACAATTCAGATGGAATATTTGTATCAGCTATTTGTGCATCCAGTTTTTTTAGTAGTTTTTAATTCTAGAAAAACACATAGTTTTAAAATAGGATGAATATGCCCACCACATCTTTGTATCTTGCTTTTTTTTTAAATGTATAATATTCGGGTTGTGTCACACTACCTGTGAAGAGAGTTAGCTATATAAAAGATCTGTTTGATATTTTTAAATGTATTAAAAGGATAAATTGGTTGTCTCACTACAGGGATTGTTAGCTATATTAAAGACATCTGCAAAAACATCATTGTTGGCACTAGATGTTTCCATTAACATTGGCCTAACCTATTCGCTGTTTTCTGACAGCACGCATCAATCCCTTGAGCCACTCTTGACAATTGGTGAACGGAACAAATGGTCTTTAGAAAACCACATTTTATTTACCATAGGACCTGTAGTAGTAGCTGCATTTCACAGCAACATGCCCCCCAAAAATTCAAACATGACCCTTGAGCCACAGTTTGACAATTGTGAAAACAAATTGCCGTTGTAGCATTGGCATGCCGGAGCAGTTTCAAGCATCCATGCGCCCAAAAAATTATAAAATGACTTCTCAACACTGTATAAAAAAATTGTGATGGTGGTGGAAGAGATGTCCACTTAGAAGACCACATTTCTGTTCCAAAGGACCATGATTATTGCTTTTATCTCACAGCACCAATGACCCCAAAAAATTATAAAATGACTTCTCAGCCACGTGTTAAAAATTGGTGAGGGAAAATGCCACTTATAAGCCACATTTCTTTCCAAAGGACCAAGATTAATAGGCTGTATGCTCCACAGTCAACATGACCTCAAAACCATTGTACAAATCGAAAATTCTAAGATGAAGTAGTAAATGGAATACGGTTTATTGTTATGAAACCTTGTGTGTCTTTTACAGTCCTCCTCACGCAAGAACAGGCAAAATGAAATTTAGGGAACAGCGAATAAAAATTGCAGTAAAAATGATAGCAATTAAAGAAAAAAAGTGGGGTTTTTCGAAGAGGACCATTTCTGTTTTGAAGAGGATTGTGACGGTAGACCGGCAGACTTAATCAGTGTGACCTCGCCAATTGGGGCCACAACAGCAATCAAGACATGTCCATGTCTGATTCATCTGATACAAGTAGGATAAACCGCTCCGACAATAGTCTGTGGTGAAAGCCGGATGCTTGTCTGTAATGACTCCTCCGAGCTGTGCTGAAGGGTCCCGCTCAATGAGAGACTGGCTGCTGGCATGACAAACGCGCAGACTCTATGCGTGGCGAGTGAGCCTCGGCCATTCCCCAACTATTTTGTTCAAGAACACAGAAGTCAATTGGGTCCGAACACATCCAACAGCATCTATGGTTGAGGACGCAGATAGTCGTGCACCATGATTCTTAAGGCCGGTCTCGTGTGTGGTTGTAAGTTGCCGCTGCATTACATGCTTTGGTGAGGTGGGGTAAAATCATAAAGATTGGCCAGGTCCACAGCCATTAGGGCTTTGTCCCGGCGCCGCAGTTGACTACTGCTGCCGCTATGCTATGTTGGCTACTTAACTGCTGTCACGTCGCTGACGATTGTCCACTCGTAACCTTTGAAAAATGAAGCAAGACCGAAACAAAAGTCCTCCAGTTGATCAAGTCAGCAAGGTCTCCATTTTGTCTTTTCTCATTTTTACTCTCTTATTGGGTGGGTTGAAAGGAAGAGTGCTTGATAATTAGTGTTATTGTACCGGCGATCTCCAGGAGTGTCCCCCCAGTAACTTTTGTACATTGTGTGAGTCTTATATGCGTAGGATCAGTTGGAGGAAAACTATATAGAGAGCACATTTCCAGCACACTGCGATGTGGAGGGAGATGAGCCTTGATTCCCAAGCCTCTGGACGAGAGGGCACTAGCAAACTGATCTTCCAGCATCTTCCGGTCCTCCGCCTCAAATTTCCAGCCAACCACTTGCCAAACAGGGACGTCGGTAATGTCCGGTGTCCAGGAATACGTGCCTCCTCCTCCGCTTCCTCCGCACAGCTTCAACACAGCCCTGACTCTGCCTCAGATGAGTTGCACGCCTGAGACTGAGGCTTGCCGCCTCGCACGAGCCCTGGACCCCTGAATCACTGCCTATCGATGAAGGACCAAATAACAGTTGTGATCGGACAGTCCGGGGCCTTGAGTTTGTATGCGACGGATAGATCGAAAGGCTCGGTGTCCGCATCTGTGTCCCGTCTCCTAATCCGTCGCGGTGGACCTGAATGTTCAGAGTGTCCAACGTGATCGTTGGGGCTCCAGCAACTAAATCATCCACAAGCTCATCGTAGGTACGGAGAGGGCATTGTCCGCACTGAGCCATTTTGGTGCTTTCCTTCAAACTGTGGCCAAGTAGGTCAGAGCTCTTCGACCTGCCGTACCACTCTTGGTGGCGTCAACACCCCGATGTCCGCACCGCCGTGCTTTGTAAGTCATGTGTCACTTCGTCCTGCGTAAATGGCATTGCGCTGAGCTGCCAAAATCAGGCTGGAGTGCATGTGGAGGAGGGTGGAATTCCATGCATGTTGCCAGCGTCAACAATGAGACCGGTTTGTGGACGGGTAAGGTGCCCACTGCCGGCCGCAACGCCGCCAGCGGGACGGCAGCAGGGGCGAACGGGGCGGAAAGACGAACTCAGACCTCGAGCCGGTCCTCAGCTGGGGCGTCCAGACCGCAGTACGCTTTTAGAATTTATCCTGGACGACAAGGTTCATAAACATGTGCCTAGGCCAGGGATTTGTGCTCCAGCCTACCGGATCTTAAGGGCGCCAGCATAATCACCGTTATCGTGCTCACCTCACCTTGCCAGGCTCCAGGGAGGAGTCATGGTCACCCCCCCCCAGGTGCCCAGCTCAGCGGGGGGGACTCCTTGCGGAAGAACCAGTCCACTAGCCTTCCTGACCTGTAAGTTCGAGCGGTCTCCAAGACAGATTAATTTCAACACGGGCCTGGTTTCCTTGGCCACGTTTATGCCACCGGAGTCAGTGAACTTGGGGGAAAGAACCCTTCACCATCCTTATCGTGTTTGATGAGCGTGGGGGGGAGCCCATGCGTTGAGAGCCACCGACACACACCAAAGACATCCACCGCGCAGCACCCATTGAGCTTTACTCTGCGGTCTTATGTTGGTATGGCTTTACTAGTCCATGTGTCGGTGTCAGATGACTGTTCTAGACAACAGATCAGACAACGCGCGTTGAAATTTTAGATGACAAACGGAGGCTGGCCAGGGCAAATTGACGGATTTTCTGGCAAAGAATATGCCTGCTCAGCATCTGGTATTTGGGGCAGGCAAACGGCGCCAGTGATGTGGCGGAACCCCATCTGTGTCCCCAATGAAAGGCAAACATTTCCAATGGCCAAAAGCCTGGCAAAGCCGACATCAGGTGCTTAAGCTTTTGGGATGTTTGGTTAAAGTGTTTTCTTCTGCTCCCAAACCTGGAAGTACAGAAGGCTAGCTGCTAGACTGTCCGCTGTACGTTGTGCAGGCGTCAAACTGGTGGAGAAGAATGGTAGAATGGGTCACTGGTGGTGCGGTGGGACTCGGGCGAGACGTGGAGCTGAAGCGGAGGCGTAGATCCCTGATCCATGACCTCGTGAGAGACATGGCAGCTGAGGAACGGCTTGGTGGGTTCGGAGGAGGAGGAGGAGGGCTTAGACAGATGTTGTTTGAAAGCCCGGCATCGTTGGGTCTTTTTGGCCAAGTGTTTTGCCTCCAGATTCAACACAATAGATCATTCGTCTCATGTGAGGTACTATGACAATGTTGGTGGTGGGTTATAAACACCTATAAGATTTTGATTCTACTGATGCTTTACAGCAAGGGCGGCAAATATGAAACGCTGGGTGAATCAGAGGCTGCTCGAAAGAAGGCCCAAGCTTGAGAGGTCCTGGATCCTTTTCGACGGCGAATAGTGCGAGGAGGGCGGTTGTTTCGCTGTATCGTGGCTTGGCTGCGCGAATCATCTAGCGGACTTCTCATTCTCCCTTTTTGAGGCGGAACCATACTGAGTCCACTACCGGCCATCATCCTTCCTCCTCGTCCAGTGATGAAGCGCTTGCAAGCAAATTCGTGCTGAAGAGACCACGTGATCCGCAATGTCATATCATCTATCATCGAATCATAAACACATGTGACTGTCGTCATCCGATGACATTCTGCATCCAGGAAGCTGCGGCTACAAGCAAGAGGCACTGCAAGGCATTGCCGAGCCGCCTCCTGGATTTTTGTGATTGGACCTGCGATCCATCTCCGTCCTCTGATTGGCATCATTAACTGGAGCGTTCAGAGCAGGACAAAATCATCCTCCTTTGGCCCTTGATCTTTGGAATGACTTCTGACCCCAACCATACTCACCCCCCGCGATTTTGGTCATCGAAAGAGATCTTCAGACAATGGATTAGCCACAGTGGTGGTACACCGAGTTGAACAATGGGTTGCCTTCCCTAATCATGTTGGACGGAATGCTGATGATGCGGCTGACGACATTTGTGCCGAGAGCTGGGAGGACGATGGAGGTAAACTGCTGGATCAGATTGCAGTTAACCACTGCATAACAGCTTGGCGACGCCTGCAGGTTACTGAGATTCACCAGAGCCCTGGACTCAGCCGATGACAGGCCTTGACTGTCCAGCAGGCCGAAGATCCGCTGGCATGCGTGTTTTCGCCAAGCACTGTAAAGAGCGACCTACTCTCGTACCTCTACCACCATGTCCAACCCCCCTCTTTTGCTCGCATACCACCTGCATTTCGCTCCATGTTCATAAAGATAAACATTTAAGGAAAGTATGGGAAGAGTGTTTTGACAGTCTCTTATTAATAGCGGCAAATCACTAGGCTGATCTTTATAATCCCTCTAATTTCCTGACAGCCAGACTAGGATGTAGGAAACTGGAAAATCTGGTGTTCTTGCGAAATACCTGTGAAATGCGTCTGGTGGAAGATCGTACAGAGCCAAATCAACAGTGTTCTTCTGTTTGGGTGGGGGGGTCGGGAGCGGGGGGGGGGGGAGGGGGGGGGCCGGGCAGGGGATGGTGTGGGGGGGGGGGGGGGGGGGGGGGAGGGAGGAAGGGGGGCGTCTAGCCCAGGACTAGGACTAGGAATCAGGTGTAACTAGAGAAGCCCCAGGCCCCATAGCAAACTTTTTGGATGGGCCCTCCCCCCCCTCCCTGACCACGACCCGAGTACCATGACATGCTGTGTGAGATAATGTAGGAATAATACAAGTTGGCAAATACCTCACCAATACATATCACCATCATACTGCTACCAAAGCAAAATCCACTATACCATGAAACCAAACTTTACCAAAAACTGTCTATTTACACAAAGGACCTATAATACCACCGAACGACTACCAATCAAATGTACTCACCACACAGTAGACTAGTATATAATAACCCTAATACACTAAATACATGACAGTATACAAATACCAAATACTGTCCTAATAATTGAATAATATATAAACTAAAAAGTGACCATAAAGTGTTATATACTAGTGTAACCAGGCTCTCAGACTGTGTATATAACCACCGATACAGTTGACCATATAGTGTAGACAGCAGTGTACACAGGCTCTGCAGACTGTAAATAACCACCATACAGTTGGACCATATATTGGTGTAATCATCAAGTGTACCACAGCTCTGCGAGACTGTATATAACCTACCACCCAACATTGACCATATATGTAGACAGCAGTGTATACAGGCCTCTGCATAAAAGACGTCATATAACCTCCATACAGTGACCATTGGTGTATGGTTGGGGAGGGGGTGGACATGCGATGTTGTGAGACACAAGGCTCTGCAGACTGTATATTTACCCCCATACATGTAGACCAAATAAGGTTGTAACAGCACTGTAACACAGGCACTGCAGACATGAATATTACCTCGCAACATTGACCAATAGTGGTAAACAGTGATACACAGCCTGTGCAGACAAAGAAAGGTGTGATTAAGGTGCATTTACAACTTGTGAAATCACAGGTGACGTTTCTCTGATGAGTTCCGTTGACTTTCTTCTTTTGTTCTGCATCCGGTCGCAAACCGCCATGCTTGATGACATCTCCCACCACTTGTCCCACATGTTTAGACAGCAAATTAACTTAGAATCCTTGACTTTTCCAGCACCTGCCCCCCTGCTATAAGGGGTTCCCATTTAGGCAGGCAGGGCTTAGATATATGATATATGGGCGCCCAAAAATAAGTGGTCAGGGTTTAGGTAGACCAATAGAGTGGCCCAAAAAAGGGAGGCAGGGTATAGGTAGCTATAGGGAGCCTATACATTAGACAGGTGTTAGGTGGGCTATTAGGGGCCATATAGGTAGGGTTTTTAGGTGTAGCTAAAGGGGCCCCATATAAGTAACCGGCAGGCTTGAGGGGTATAATCAGGCAGGCTTGTAGTGGGTATGCGGCAGTGCAAATAGGGGTGTAAGAGGCAGCATATGGTGGTCTGTACAAGCAGCATGATGGGGGCTGTATAGTTCAGGCAGCATAAATGTGGCCTCTATAGTGCAGCAGGCATATAGGGGGCTGTAAAGGCAGGCAGGCAATAGGGGGCTGTATAGGCAGGCAGGCAGATAGGGGGCTGTATAGGCAGGCAAGCAGGCAGATAGGGGGCATAGTATATGCAGGCAAGCCAGGCAGAGTAGGGGGCTGTATAGGCAGGCAAGCAGTCCAGATAGGGGGCTGTAATAGGCTGGTAGGGCATATAGGGGGCTGTATAGGCCAGCAGCATATAGGGTCTGTATAGACAGGCAGGCCATGCAATATAGTGCTGTATAGACAGGCAGGCATATAAGGGGTCTGTATATGCATGCATGGACAATATAGGGGCGTGTATAGGCAGGCAGGCATTATAGGGGGCTAGTATAGGCAGGCATATGGGGCTATAGGCAGAGGCAATATGGGGGGCTGGATAGCAGGCATATATGGGGCTGTATAAGGCAGAGCAGTGCATATAGTGGAGCTTGTATAGCCAGGCAGAGCATAGGGGGGGGGGAGGGGGCTATAGGCATGCATATGGGGGCTAATGGCCAAGCATATGGTGTGGCTATAGCAGAGCATATGTGGGCTATATGAGCATCATATGGTGGCTAAGGCAGGCATATGGGGGCTATATGCAGGCATATTTGGCTATAGAGCAGGCATATTTGGGAGGTATAGGGCAGGCATATGGGGGCTATAGTCAGGCATATGGAAGGAGAATAGGTAGCATATGGGGTTGCAATAGGCAGGCATAAAGGGTGGCAAAAGTCAGGCAAATTGGTGGGAAAAGTAGGGCAGTAAGGGTGGTATAGGCAGGCCAATGGGGGTGTTATGAGGCAGGCATATAGGGGGGCTATAGGCAGGCATATGGGGGCTAAATGCAGCATATGGGGTGCTATAGGCAGGCAAATGGGGAGAGATCTACGGCAGTCCAATGGGGGCTATAGGCTGGCATCAGGATGAGAATAGGAAGGCAAAAGGGGCTAAAGGCCGCATAGGTAGGGGGCTATATGGCAGGCATAGTGGGGTGGTATAGGAGGCATATGGGGGTATAGTCAGGCATATGTGTGTTTATTATGCAGGCATATGGGGGTCTATATGCAGGCATATGGGGGGCTACGGCAGGACATAAGGGGGCTGTATAGGCAGGCATATGGGGGGCACTAGCAGCCATATGGGGGTCTATAGGCCAGGGCATATGGGGTGGCTATAGGCAGGCATATGGGGGGGTAGAAGGCAGTGCATAAAGAGTTGCAATGTACAGGCAATATTGGGGGGCTATAGGCAGGCATATTGGGGGGTATAGGCGGTATAGTGGGGGCTATAGGGCAGGCAAATGGGGGGCTAAGGGCCATGGCATATGGGGGGGGTAATAGCAGGCATATGAGGCTATAAGGCAGCATATGGGGGGCTATAGGCAGGCATATGGGGTGCAATATGCTATTCATATGGGGGCTATATGGCAGCATAATGGGGCTATAGGCAAGCAAATATGGGGGTAAAAGGTATGGCATATGGGGGGTATAGGGTTAGGCAATATTGGGGCTATAGGCAGGCATATGGGGGGGTATAGGCAGGCAATAACGAGGGGCTATAGGCAAGCAAAAGGGGGTTCTAATAGCAGGCATATGGGGGCTATAGGCAGGCATATGGGGGCTATAGGCAGTCAAAGGGGGCTATATGGCAAGCAATGGGAGGTCAAGGTATGCATATGGGGGGGTAAAGGTAGGCATTTGGGGTGCTATATGCAAGCCATATGGGGGGCTAGTAGCAGGCATATGGGGGGCTAATAGGAAAGCATATGGGGGGGAATAGGCAGGCATATGAGGGGTGTCAAGGCAGGTCATATGGGGGGCTATAGCAGGCATATGGGGAGCTAAAGGCAGGCATATGGGGGGTAATAGGCAGCAAATGGGGGGTATAGGCAGGCATGAAGGGGGGCTATAGGCAGGCATATGGGGGGTTATAGGCGGCATATGAGGGGTCTATAAGTCAGGCATATGGGGGGCAAAAGGCAGGCATAAAGGGGGGCTATAGCATTCATATGGGGGGTATAGGTCAGCATATGGGGGCTATAGGCAGGCAAATGGGGGGTCTATAGGCAGGCATATGGGGGGTCTAGGCAGGCATATGATGGGCTATAGAGGCAGGCATATGGTGGCTATAGAGCAGGCATATGGGGGCTATAGGCAGCATATGGGTGGCTATAGGCAGGCATATGGGGGCTATAGCAATCATATGGGGGTATAGGTAGGCATATGGGGGTTAGGTAGGGGCATATGGGGGGCTATAGGCAGGGCATATGGTGTGTAAAGGCAGGCATATGAGGTATAGGCAAGCATTGGGGGGCTATTAGGACATAGGGGGGGGGGGGGGCATATGGGGGGCTATAGGCATGCATATGGGGGGCTATAGGCAGGCATATGGGTGTGCTATAGGCAAGCATATGGGGGGTAATAGGTAGGCATATGGGGGGTCAAGGTAGGCATGGTAGGTGGGCTAATAGGCAGGCAAATGGGGGGCTATAGGCAGGCAAATGGGGGGCAATAGGCAGCAATATGGGGGGTAATAGGCAGGCATATGAGGGGTAAATAGGCAGGGCAAATGGGGGGCTTAGGCAGGCATATGGGAGCTATAGGCAGGCATAGGGGGTATAGGCAGGAATTGGGGGGTATAGGCAGGCATATTGTGAGGTATAGGCAAGCCATATGGGGTGGTGTAGTGGCCGGCATATGGGAGCAATAGCAGCATTAAGGGGGGCTCTAGGCAGGCATATGGGGGCTAATAGGCAGCAATATGTGAGCTATAGCAGTCATATTGGGGGGCTCATAGGCAGGCATAAGGGGGGCTATAAGGCAGGCATATGGGGAGTAGATAACATAAAAACAACTTACTCACCTCGGACCACGCTCCCCCGATACGCCGCTCGCTCCCGCTCTGCGCTCTCCCTGCAGCCTTCGCTCAGCGCGGGCGGCGCGGTGAGTGACGTCACCTGCGCGCGCCCACGTGACCGACAGAGGGGCCGGCTGGTGAATGTAACAGATCGAGCATTGCGCTCCGTCCTCAACTACCGAGCAGCGCTGCCGGTCTTGAACGCTCGGGCCGGGTGCCCGGGCGTTTCAGATGGAGTATCTGCGCTGTGTCCCCCGCAGCTCCCCGCCCTACCGCAGTGAACTGTAAGTTCACTGCCAGGCGGGCCCAGGAGCGGCATTACCCCTGGGTAGCGACGCAGTAGCAGCTGCCCCGGGGCCCCCCTAAGCGCAGGGGCCCCTTAGCAACTGCTACCGCCTGCAACCCCGGTAGTTACGCCACTGCTAGGAATTGATAGTTTTCAATCAAAATATCATACAATTCCTATCTGCGCCAAACTAAGAGATTCAACAAAAGCACAATAAATACTATTTCAGAAGTTACACGATGATGAGAGAATTGCATTTTTTGCAGCAAATGACTAAACTGAAAACAGTTTACTAGAAAATTTTTCTATCAGATTGTCTTCAACGTGTCTATGATTGAAAAGAACTGACGGGCCGCACCGTACAAAACAGCGTATTATAAAAGTTAATAGCAGATAACAAAAACTTTGGTATATTGCAATCGCCTATGAAATACACCACATTAACGTACAAAATTTTCTGTATTCAAATTTTAAAGATAACAATGAGGCTCTAATGACAACAACAGGGGTCCCACCAAAGTAAAAAAAACACCTATTTGAAATGTATACGGATAATAAAAGGTGGTTTTTGCCCCATGAAAAAACCCTGGGGTGATGAAAAGTTCGTATCCTATTGTAAGTACAAAGTGGGTCTTTGAAAAAAACGGGCGCGCCAAAGTGAAAAACCCTTAAATTTAAAATTGTGTACTGAAAAAATAAGGTTTTTGCCCCTAAAAAAACAACAAAATAAAAAAAGAAAATTTTGTATGGTAAAAAAGTAAAGATGGGTCTTCAAAAAAAATGGCCTGCGCCAAAGTAAAAAAAACCCTTTTTAAAAATTTGGTACGGAAAATAAAAGGGGGTTTTTCACCATAAAATACACCTGGGGGACTAAAAAAGTTCTGTATCCAATTGTAAGTCAAATTGGGTCTTTAAAAAAACTGGGCAAAACAAAAAAAAAAAACTAATTAAACGGGTAATAAAAATAGGGGGTTTGCCCCCTTCAAATTCCCTCATTACAGGGGTTTCTTTATCCCAAATATAAAACAAATTAAAAAAAATACAATGTCAAATTTCCCCAGCTAAAAGCAATTTTCTCTGTGAACAAAGAGAACTTGTCCTGAGCTGTATTAGGAAAAGCGACAGACTCCCCCTCTTATGAGACACAACCACATGAGTGAAAAAGGGGTGTTCTATGAAAACGGGCAGTGATTTTTCCAGCCCAAAGACAACCATACATATCCAGTAAAAGATGCACACCCAGTCAGCCGCTCTATTCTCTAAGCTGATTTGCTGGCCCCCCAAAATCACAGAAAGCCCGAAAAAAGGCGCGATATTAATAGATTAGCGCAATTCTACCTAAATTATCGTGTGATCGAAAAATTTTCCCATCAACCTAAAAAAACCCTGCCGATTTCAACTTTGCGAATTTTTTTTGCTCAACACAATGGGATCAATGTTAAAATCAATTTTTGCGCTGTGGCCCTTATACTACATATGTAAAACAGCACACCCAGGGCTCGCTGGGCCTATGGGGACCAAGAAGATCCTCCCCTATTTTTTTATCACGACATGCTATTCTGATGGCTTTCTTTTATTTTAATAGCTGCTCCATAGTGCTTTACTGGTACTGCAAGGGAGCAGCCGTCTTCGCCCAGGACATTAGAAACTACAGACAAGCTTTCATCTTGCCATAATTGCTAGCAAATGTTCATGCTCAAAATCTAGTAAAATAAACAGTAGCAACAACGGGTTTACATAAATGCAGAAGAAAATAATTCCTTATGTAGAACAAAGATCGGCACCAATCAGTCTAACAACCGATAGAGCAAAGCAAGCACGACGCAGGACGTCAGACTTACATTGCTGTTGGTGGTGCTCAGTGACCACAGAGAGATTCATATGTATGCCAAGGCTCAGAGAGAGACACAGACAGAAAGAATCACATGTAATGGCCTATGGCCATTTTACGTACATTGACGCTTTCTCAATGCCTTCATTCCATATTTATAGCAAGAAGACAGATGGTAACAAACATATATAACCTCCAGTCGTTTTGCTTGCATTGACTCCTTCACACCAGCCTTATGTGGCTTCCAAGATCTGATCTGAATGCTGACATATCGTAGACTTCTATAAGCCCAGCGGCTTCACCTGAGATTAACTAGGACCAAGCTGAAAATCTACTCTGAAGATAGAGGGAATATCTGGCCCACTTCCAACTATTCCACTATTCCACAAAAAATCCAAAACAACACTCTCAGAATAAAAGTCTCAGTGAACTGAAATCACCCAGCTTTTCCAATTATTTATCTTGTAGAGGAGTAAGACCCCCCTGTTAGTGGTCGTTTGTATAGCTATAATATGTTTTCTGTATATTTGAACTTAAACAACTTAAACAACTGTAATATATATGTGTATGTTTATGTTATTGCAGTTTTGGGTACAAGTGCTTTAAGTACGAGTACCACATGTCATATTGCAGCCAATCAGGAGCAGCCAGGGGACGTAGGATAGACTTATGAGTTGCAGGCTGATATAATCATCTATTTTGCAACAGTTTAAAAGGTCTTCTGCTCACAAGCCGGCTGTGGACCAAAGACAGATAACCCCATTACACTTATCACACAGAGATCTTTTAACAAATTAAGTGATTGAGATCAAAGTGAGTACAAATAACTGAAAGGGTTTATTCACCACACTGATTGCTTGACCCACAAGTAGCTCCCACTCACCCTGTCTCCTCAGGGTGTAGGTGATTCTCTAAAGGTGATTAGCATATTCATCTTCTACCCTGACAAGTATGGGAGAGCTAATCTTCATTAAACAAAAGCTACAAGTGCTGCGAGCACTGAATACAGTATCCTTATTTAAACAGATGCTAATCTTGTTAGAGTTAAATACTTTTCTTCGGAGCTCAGTTCCTCGGGTGACCTCATTCTCTGCTCTCTGCTATGTCAACTAATCAGATAACAGACGTATGTCTGATATGCAGGTTATCATAGCAACCTGTGTGTACTCAAAAACACATATAAAAGCTCTTATCTCATGACTAAAGTAAAATCAATAAAGCAATATATTTAGAAAACATATTTAATTAACAGTACCTTCATATTGAAAGCTAATCTTTATAGTGAGAAAACCCCTTTAACTCCTGAGACAAAATGAGAGTGGAATAGACAAGGGGAAAATACTAATAAAGAGGAAGAGGTGTTTGACAGAGAACCCTAACCATCACTGCTCATCGGCAAAGGGAAGTCTACCAAAACTGCAAGAGCTTGAGAAAACACCAGTGAACCTAGAAAATTGCAGTATGGTATGTGGGCAGGGCACGTTGTGAGACAGTTCTTGCTTGGCTGAAGAAGTGTATGCTGCAGGCTAAAAGGAATTAGAAACTGAAATGGGAGCACTTTTATGTAAGACTATGTGAAACACTGATTATGATGTTCTATAAATTTGTGTTGAGAAAAAAGCCTGCCAAGGTGTCAGAAGCTGGTCTATGTCATGGTTCTTCTGCTGGACGCACCTCTACCAGCATGCCACCACTTCCAGAACATATGTTCTCCCTCTAGAACTTTGCCTGCCGCAGACTCACAATATATACAGTATATGTAGTTCCATGTTAATATGTATGTGTGACATCTGGCACAGACAAAATGACCTAAATGCCCAGTGTAAACATAGCAAATAGGCAAAAGTGCTTTCACATACTAAATACTGCAACACTTAATATAATAGCTAAAGTAACAACATGTGTCTCTAAAAACAATAAGTGAATTTCTCTTGAAACATAGCTCTCCAAGGTATAATAAAAGGATAATGTTTATTTACAAAGAACAAGCATAATTAAATTTAAATGACTTTTGCAGAATGAACCTGGTGATTGGTCGTTAGTTGGTTATATAATTAGCACTTGCGTTAAGTAAATCAGGTGAGACTCCGTCTTCCTCCTTTCTTGGTAGACTCAAACACTCTACCTGTCTGCAGTGCTCAAGGAGAACTTTAAGAGGTCAAGCATTTAAGTGCTGATTAATCCTGTGCATTTAGTTGCACTGATGTTTAATTAAGATAGAAAGAGCACAGCAGGGAGCAGAGTGCAGTATGGGATATAATCAGAGACTTCCTTGGGGGATAGGAGCCTGGCGAATATTTATCATGTACAACTAGGATTATGGGGATTACAGCAACAAGTACTGGGGCAATTTTTAGTAATTTACATGCTTACAACTTTTTAAGTGACACTACATTTTTAGGTGACTTTTTCAGAATAAGTTGTCTATGCACATTAGGAATAATGCTAATCCTGATCATTATATGGCCTGTATCCTGCAGTTATCAGAAGTCCTCCTTCTCCCTTGTAAACTCTATATCAAATTGTCAGTTTCCCCTGAGTTTAGTTCTATAGTGGGCGTATACTAGCTGCTATGATGTCTCAAATACAGTGGGCGTATACGAGCTGCTATGATGTCTCCATTACAGAACACACAAAAAAGAGAAGCTCCTGCTCCCCCCACCCCTTTCTCCTACACCAGCAGCAGTAGCAGCATGAAGGACACAATACAATAATGCTGAGAAGTGTAAGGCTATGTTCACACGGCTTATTCTGGGACATATTTCAGCCCGTAATTCGTGCAGTATGGCGCGAATTATGGGCTGAACTACGTCCCAGTCATTACGGTAATCCACAGTTCTCATAGAGAACTATGGATTACGTCTCCTCTCCCTGCTCGCATAATATGGCGAGCGAGGAGAGAAGTGACATGTCAATTATTCACGGCGTATATGCGCCATGGATAATGCATGTCTATGGGGCCGTCGGGCGTTCTCCCCCCCCCCCCCCCTGTACACCGTACACACGGCGTAATTGCCGTCCCGCAATTAAGCAAATACGCCCCGCAATTAAGCCGTGTGAACATAGCCTTACTGTGAATCTAGCAGTCAGTAAGACAGTAAAACACCTATTAGAAGCATTACTAGCCTGTCACCTGTCAGTGTATCTATCTGTAGTAACCTCCTTCTCCTCCGACACCCTCCATAGACTTCTTTGGGCAGCAGTTTTAACCTTATTCCTCACGTGAAGCTAAAACTTAGTCTCCTCTTTCTCTCCTATGTATGGATTTTATCAGTGAATTCTAGAAGAGAAAAGAGGAGGTTAGGTGTTGGTTAAATAGAAAAGTTTCTCTTTGTAATAAATATATCTTTAAAAGTTTGATTTTCTTTGGTTGTGCTATTGATTTATGAAATTTAAATAAATAATAGTTACTCCTTATCATGCAAGCTATTGTATATTAGGTGATCACATTTTTTATTTCATAACTGTCTTCTGTAAACCCACGTTATTATATATCTATCTAAACAATTAAAAATTGGTAGCACTCCAGCGATTGTGATGAAGAAATCAGAGTATTTATGAAATGCGAATTCTATGTTTTTATTCTCTCTCAATGGAGCCTTTATCATAAAATGTGAGGAACAGTTAACAGCGTATGTCAGGGCATACCACTTCCAATCCAATTAATATAGAAACAACTATATAAAAAGTATGAGTAATGGTGACAAACATCAGTGTTTGTCCTCTGTTTAATAACAGTTTATAGACATAAGTAAAAACAAAACAGGAATTCATACATAAATGTACATTAGTGGATACAATTACTTAAGTCAAACGTGACAAAATGTCCGTTTTTTATAAAAAAAGATTTATTTTTGCCCAGCAATCATTTCCCAAAAAATATGCCAAAACTTAAAGGGGTTGTCTCTCTACAAAGAATAGTTCAAAATGTGGGGAAACTACAAAAACGTTTTCCAAATATATTGCTTTGTTCACCCCTTTTTTTGTTAAGGAGCTACAATGTTTTTTAAATCACCTTCCTGGCTCTCTCTGTTCCCCCTAGTAAATGACCTATGTACTCTTTTTTCCTTTTACTGTTTGTTCTATCAAATAGGGGGGTGACGTCATACCCAGGTCAGGCAGCACGAACTAGGGAAAAGTGAGAGCTTTTTTTTTATTGATCTTTCAACACAAGAAATTCCTTACTCTTTAATTAGTAGAAACTTTCCAGACCTCAAGAAGGTAATTTAGTAATCTAGACTGATAAACAAAAAACACTGATCAATCTAATTACAACAGCTTGACCAGGAAGTGACAAGCAAAGCATTATTTCATTCTAATCCTAGAAATTTGAATGAGCAACCCCTTTAATGTAAAGAAAATATCTAGTCTGTTAGGGCTTGTCCTCACAGCAGGTTTTTTAGTTGGTATTACAGATGGTTTTTGGATTTGAAAACTGACTGTCAACCTTTTACATTGATTTAAATAGAAAATCCGTGCAGCAGTCCCCAGTGCACGGATTTTCTGCCGGACGGTTCTTCACACCACTGGTGTTCCCCAAAACCCTGACAAATGCAAAATCCCGTCCGTTTCGATTAAACAACCCGGGCCGGTATTTTGAATCTTTGTCTGGTTTTGGGGGAGGTTTTCTGCCCCCGGGTTTGCGTTTTTACCCTCCCCTAAAACCCTGACAATTCTGTTCCCCCGAAAACCAGGTAGAAGGATGAACATGTTCTAAGTTTTTAGGAAAAAGGTATTGTGGAAAACTTTTTAAAAACCCTGCCAGTGGATGCATGTTAAGGAAATGTTTTACCAATATCTTTTTTTGTAATTTAAAACCCAGATAATGTACATATTATTTTTTTTCTGACTTTTTTTAAAATTTTTCTTGTGGTTTTTTAATATTGAATTCTGCATTGATTTGGAACATTTTTTCCCTGACCTGTTTTTAACAGAAATTTGAATATGTTTTAGCGCACATAACCTAAAACCAGGAATAGGAGATTTTTTTTTGCTGTCGCGCAACACGGAGTTTGCGGCCCCGGGCCCCGAAACGCGCGGGAACGGGGCAGTACTACACAGCTTTGATCCCCCCCTTTCCCTTTTCAAACTTTGGGGGAGCGGGGAAAAACCCCCCCGCCCCGGGTCTTTAACCTTTTGATTGCCGGGGATCGTCCCGCACGAAATAAAAGGGGTTTCCCTGCCTGTGGGGGTGATCGAAGTTGGTGACCCAATAACGGGGGAACGGGCCAGGTCAGCCCGGGGACCGACTCCCCAGGGCTTCTGTGGACAAGCCCTTTATCAGGGCAGACGTGAGCTGCCCTGACACTGCCTGTGTCAGACTGGGCACAGATTTAATTATTAGTAAATTTAATTCAATCTTATAAGTGTAAAAAAAAAAAAAAAAAAGTACACGTTCTCCTTCATGGGGGTTTTAAAAAAAAATAAAAAACAAAAAAGTGAAAAAAATATATAAATAAATAATAAAAAAATTTTAAAAAAAAAAATTGTGCATACTTAAAAACAACAAAAAACCCACACAAAAATATCCACATAACCGAAAAAACCTGAGAAATTAATCAAAAAAGTTATTAAAAGTGAAAATGAAGGTGTAAAAAAAAAAAAAAAAAAAAATTTAAGTTTTTAAATTTTTTTTACAAAATTATGAAATTATTTATAAGTGAACTTAAAATATTCCCCCATAAAGTACAACTTCCGAATAAAAGAGGCCTATACAACGCGTCATTGAAAAAAGAAAAATTTTCAATGGAAACGCAAAGGGGGCAAAAACGAAAAAAAAATTTTGGTCATTAACTACTTTCAGGGTTTGGCTTAAGGGTTTTAAAATCGGTGGAACAATGGGTCTACCCAGGGGGATAACTAGTTGCTTGTACATTTCGGGTAATACATAAATTACTGGAGTGATTGTATGTGGAATAACAGCTCTTGCAGGTTCATGTCAATCAGTTGACTTTCAAAGGCTTCATCAGCTATTCCTTTAATATGTCTCTCAATCTCAAATGTCGGATCTAAAAAATGCCCTTTCGAGCATCATTCATATCGAGTGGTCATAATGAAACTGCAAGACTTTTTTTAGCAGGTTTTGTTTACGAGGGGTCGTTATGGTCTCTGCCGCATACCCCCAATTCATCATGTGAAAATATTTTCCCCGCATATGGGGAAAATAGGGGGAAATGCTGAAAAAACTTGGTCAAGATTTTTTTTTGTTGCTCATAGCAACCAATCAGCGTTCCCCTTTTTATTTCACTTTGAGCTCTGAAAAAATAAAAGGGGCCCTTTATTGGTTGCTAGGGGGAAAAAAGAAAATATTTAAACCAAAACGTTTTGACTGTCCCCCATAGGAAAAAAAAGGGTCACTCATTATAGAACCCTTTTTTGTAGTTAATTTATAGCCCATACCAAAATTTCTATCTGTTTGAAAAAAAGCCCCGTAGCTTCAAAAATTTACCCAGCTTTAAAACATTTACAAGCTATCCACAGCATAGAGCATCAGTACAGTGTGTAAAAATATCCTAAGTTATTGCTAGACCCCGTAGGGCCGGAAGTTCCAGACGGGTGAGCAGGGGAAAAGAGGGGAAGGTTTGTATAAAATTTTTTTTTTAAAAGGGGGGAAAATACTACCTATCAGGCGGCCCTGTTAACCGCCTAAACCGGGGGCAAACCCTGATACCTACCTGACTACAAAGGGGGAGGCCTGTTTACCTTCCAACTACTGGGGGGAAACCCATAGCCCTAAAAAATAAAA
>JAODAL010045583.1:0-31797 GCA_025379985.1 Phyllomedusa bahiana
GGTAAAACAGACTTACCATTAAAGTACATACAGATGAGCAAAGGGGTAGGCCCCCCCGCTCGGAAGCTTAAAAATTCCATTAGTATATATTAAATAGGTTTACACATATAACATTTTATTCCATAATAACTCTAGGTGCATTATTCTTTTTGTTAATGAGTGTAGTTTGTAAAGTTTGTACATCTGTTTGCAAATCTTACATCAGAGTAAGTTCTGCAGAGCTGGAATTGTCAAAGGCCCTTCCACAAAAATTGTTTTAACGTTAATGCTTTTTAAAACACAAGGACTCCCTAAACAAGCATAATGTATAGTGTGGCTAGTATCTGGTGCTCAGGGGATGTTGTTCTATGCTGCTATGGTGCACAAACTCTTAACTTCATCAATCATGTCCTGAAAAATTGACTGGGAAACCCGCTTGTCCCCCAAAACCCCAAGGGTTTTTTTTTCTGAACTGGGGGAAAAACAGACCTCAAATAAAGCAAACCGATAAGGGCTTTATTCTCTCGACTTTGTTACAAGTTATTTTCTTTTGTAAATTGTAAATAGTTTAAACCCCTTGGTGCATGCCACACCATCAGATTTTTTCATAGTAATGAATAGAGTTTTCAAAACTTCAACTCACAATATGCAATTTTATTAACATCCCTTAGGAAAGGATTTTGGAGGGTCCAACAGGACACCAACATACAGTTATTTGGGGGCTCTTTTGTGGGGTTATTTCTTGGTAGATGGGTGGGATGGTAAAAGTGTAAGTTTACCCATAAATCCCGTGGTAATTGTTGAATGTTAAATATCCTGTTGCATTCTGCTGTTTGGCCACAAGATGCCACTGTTTTCAGAATCTAATTTTAAAAAAGATACAGGACATGCGGAGAACAGACATGAGGGAGCAACAGCCATCTTAGGCTATGTTCACACGGTTTAATTGCGGGACGTATCTCCACCCGCAATTCCGCCGTGTGCACGGGGGCGGGAGCAGGGCGGAGGGGCTGGCAGCCCACCGGCCCCATAGACATGCATTATTCTCGGTGCGTATACGGTGTGAATAATTGACATGTCACTTCTCTCCCTGCTCGCCGCATTGTGCGAGCAGGGAGAGGAGCCGTAATCTATAGTTCTCTATGAGAACTGTGGATTACTGTAATGACTGGGACATATTTCAGCCCGTAATTCGCTCAGTATGGTGAGAATTACGGGCTGAAATACATCCCAGAATAAGCCGTGTGAACATAGCCTTAGAGAGAAGTGATGAGACTGAGAGATCAAGCAGAGGACAAATGCCGAGCACGGTTCTGCTTAGATCTCCTGACTCTGTGAATCCATGAACTGGGATCAGCTCCTGTGAGAGAGAAGAGTTCGGCTGGCTACAATGATGCTGTTGACGAGGAAAGCACTGTGATGGAATGGACATTCTGCAGGACCCCGGGAGCGATTTACCATCTTGGATATCAGACTCCAACGGAAGGGACCCTCATCTCAGAGCAGTGACTGTCTGCAATTTCAAGGTAGACCTGGGTCGATAACATGCACACCAACTAACCTAGAACTATTTACAGGTCTGTAGTTAGCCTAGTTATGGACAGATTTGGTGTCAGGCCATAGGTATCTATTCAAGTACGGTTCTTGATTTGGGACATTGGATAGTGCTTGTCATAGTACTGTTACTATTGTAACCTGTTCACTTGTATTACTCCAAAAGTTATATAGATCTTCTGGAATAGTGGGTAAAGACAATTAGGTTGTTTAAACTGCGTTTACACCGCGAGTGCACCTTTGAACTGCACCACACACAATTGTTCCTGTCTTGTAAAGGTATTAAAATGTAAAGGGTGACCAGCCTTTCCGAGCCCGTGGATATGTAAACATATCGTATATCCGGAAAATACACTCCCTACAGCGCGCTGCGTAGCACAGGGGCCTTAGACACATCTTTGTACATGTGTGTTTGGGGAATTTGTTGAACATACTTTTCTGGCAAGTTCAGAAAACTATACCTTTGATTGAATTGGTGTTGGAGTCATTTTCCTCGTTCGTGACTTTGCTGTATTATGAGGGGCCCACCTCGGTACACGGCTTACAGATGCATATAAATAGGGAGTCTCGCCCGCAAGGTAACGTTTTATGAAACACAATCTGCAAAAGGCAGATTTCTTCCGGTGTGCAGTTAACCAAGACCAAGCTCTGCAATTGTCTTTGCACAGAATAATGGATCCTAAAGCTTTAAGGAGGATTCACATAAGCTTACAAGCATCCATGTGGTCCCTCCTGATGTTTTTTTAGTGGAATGTTTCCCGTATGAGCTGAGGCAGAATTAGGTCCAGGATTCATGACAGTAGACAGTGGCTACTATGTAGGTCAATGGCACGCTGTTGCCAGGCAGAAATAGGGTTTTGCCATGCAATGACAGGTTTACTCGTGAGGCCTGTTGGTCAGATGTCTCTTGGTAAGCACATTAAAGGAGTGGGAAGTGTGCTGGTTCAGATCGACCATCAGTGCCTCCATCACAGCAGTGGAGGACCAATGTTCCTCCCTCACAATTTATAAAGTTATTGTTCTAGTACTGTTTTTGATTACATGTATTGTCACAACTTCTCTATTGTATTGTCTAACATAGGCTTCTCTATTGTAAGGGGGTAATGTCGCTCAGTGATTGAGTGGACAATTATCATTATTTTGAATGGTAGCCTTAATGGGGGGTTTCTCGCTACAAAGATCATATCTGTATTGATGGGGCCAGTATAAATAAGCACTTTTGCAATAGGTTTGTATTACCTAAATCATTTCGTATAGCAGCTATAAGCTAATCTATGAGTGTCTAGAGCTAAATCTGAAACCTGAGGGGTTTCTGTGATTGGCTACCTGATATTTAGTTCAACCCCTGGACTGGATGCTCCCTGTGTGGGACAAGCCCCCTCTGCTGTGACTGGCTGCCTGCACTTTCTGTGCTTACTCCTGTAAGCTGTTTGAAAGTGAAACTAAAAGCTGCTGTGCACTGCTCCAGCTCTGATGTAAAGGATCTGGGCAATGCTAGAGTCACTCCCCCCATCCATATAACACACATATAATATACTCTGCTCCCCCCACCCATATAATACACATATAATACATTCTGCTCCTCCCACCCATATAACACACATATAATACACTCTGCTCTCCCCACCGATATAGCACACATATAATACACTCTGCTCCCACCACCCATATAACACACATATGATACACTCTGCTAGACACAGTGACAAGATGTCACTTTATGTAATATTAGGGGGCTGTATGTGTAACTGTTTACACCAATAAAGGTGTTCTGGTTACAAGGAGCTTGTGGAGGGAGGTGACCGCTCTACAGGCATGAGAACTGACCATTGCAGCAGGGCTGCAGAGCTGTGACATCCTCTCTCTCCCAATGCTCACATAGATGATGATGACTAAGGAGGGAGCAAGGAGGGGGTGTGATGATGTCACCAGTCATCAGAAAGGGAAGAGGAAAGTTCTGCCCCTGGATTTTAAGCTCAAGATGCCTGTGAAAGCTGGTAGTGAGAAAACTCCTTTAAAGGTTGTAAGCCTTGAATCTGGGCTATTAAAGGTTTTATATGTGGTAATTTGGTAACGCTTATTTTAACAGTTAATATAAGGGCCATGGCTACACTTTTTTATTTTACAGCTTACATCTAAGGGCCATTTATTTAAGGAACAAGATGTACTTTTTATTGGTACCATTTACCATACCATTTGATGTACTTGGAAACAAAAGAAAATTGTTGTGGGGTGGAAATTGAAAAAAACACAGTCACACCATTTTTTGGGGGTTCACTTTTACCGCAATCACTGTGGGGTATAAATGACATAGTAACTTTATTTTGCAGGTTAATATGATTCTGGTGATACCAACTCTTATATTATTTCTTTTCCACTTTTGTAAAATATACAGTGCCATTTTCTGAGACCAATATCTTTTTTTTATTTTTCCATCCACTGACCTGTTTGAGGGTTAGTTTTTTGCAGGCTCAGATATTATTTTTATTACATCCATTTTGGGACATGTGAATATTTGATTACTTTCCATTTCAAATTTTGGGTATGCAAAATGAACAAAAAACCCCACAATTTTGGCACTTTTTTTCTAGGGCGTTCAGCAGATGGGATAAGTAATTCTATGTTTTACTAGATCTGACTTTTATGGAGTAGACAGTACGAATTATGTTTACCTTTTTTACTGTTCTGTTTTTATTTGTGAAATGGAAAAAGGAGGTGTTTTAACTTTTAATATTTTTATTAATATATATATTTTTTAAATTTCTTACTTGTAGTTTTAGTCTTCCCAGGGGTACTTGACCACTTGGGGGCACGATCACTTGCACATTATTCTGCAAAACAGTAATATTCAAGAATAGCATTCTAATATGACTCTCCTTAGGCAGCATGTAATAGGACTACTAAGTTGACAGCCAAGGAGGTCTTTATTAGCCCTGGCCACCATGACAACCAGTCAGCAACCCATGATCGCATACTAGGGCCACAATAAACCATAACCCATTATCTAATGACTTAGATACCGTGGTCTTGTTGACTGTGGAATATAATTGGTCAGTGGCCTGGATCGGGGTTATCTCTGATCCTGGCAGCTTGAGGCAGGCCCTGACTGAAAATAAAAGTCATTACCTGCCACGTATGTAGTGGGTTCAGCATCATATTGGCCATTTTTTGGTTGGAACAATATATACATTATGGGGGCAGTTTTGGGCTGAGATGCTGCTTATGGAAATTGGCTAGTCAACTGTATAGCTGCAATCCAAAATTTTCAAATGCTCTTGCATATTAGGTTCATTTGCAAATTTTACAAGCTTTCACCTGTTTAGAAAAACAAAATAATTAAATAAAAAAATTTAAAATATCAATACAACAAATTTAATAAATGATCTCTTCAAATTTAATAGAAAACGGCACTTTTAAGGACTACTACTTATCCCACTCCTCATGGACAATGGCCTCCGGTTGACTAATTATCATGGGTTTGTCTTTAAAGTAATACAGGTTTCCAGAACCAGGAGAAGAGGAGCACCCAGAAGCATCACTGAGCCGCCGCCATGCTTCACTGTAAGCAGGGTATTCTTTGTAAAGTACGATTGATTTTTCCTCCTCTAGACATACCGCTGATCCATAGGCCCAAAAACTTACAGTTTTGTCACATCACATAAGTTTTTGATTTCTGTTCTGTGGTGCAAGAAACAAAACTGGAAATAAATATGCATCACGGCAGCAGGTCAGAGCAGCAGGCGGCACTCTACTGAATCCACTAACATGAAGAGGTTGAACAATTCTGAGACTGCAGCATAAAGGAGGATAGATAGATTTAATCGTGTGAGAAAATTGTAGGAGAAAATGTCATGCCTTCCATTAGGAAGCTGAAGCTTGGCTTCTTTAGACCTTCCAAATGGTCAATGATCCCAAGCATACCTCACAGTCCACCAGGTAGAAGTCCCTGAAGATTCTGGGGTTGCTGTTACAGTAAATATTGTGGCTCTTCTGCATGATAGTGTGAACTGGCTCTTATCTAAGGTCACATTCACATATGCATTTGCTTTTTTGTTCAGTTTTTGAAGCAGAAGTGGAAGAGAAATGTCGTCCAATGTTTTCAATAGGTTTATTTTGGTTTCAGTTTTGTTCGGTTTCGCTCCATTCTGTTTGTTTTCCATTTTTTTTAGTGCAGCATGTTGAACTATTTTTGCCGTTTGAACAGAAAGGATGAATTCAATGGAAAATGAATACAAATGTATTTATTTACATTTGTCTTTACATACAGTAAATGAATCTGATAATTTTTTCTGGTCATGTGCAGACAAGTTTCAGACATTTAACCCCTTGCTGACATTTGGCGTAAACTTACGTCATAATGCTGATAAGGATGATGGTGGGTGACACCTGATTATTACTCTTGACACCTGCAGCTAACAGCAGGGAACAGAGCGGGCGCAAATCCCTGCTGTTTAACCCTTCAGACACCACGGCGATCGCAGTTTCTTAATGAATAAGGAACAATGCTGCGCAGGAATGAGGAACATCATAAATACTGAAGAGTGAATGCCATAGAAACAAAACACTTGCAAACATGGCACACGTACATTTTTTTTTTCACATTTCATCCCACTTAGACTTTTCTTCAGTTTCCCAGTACATTACATGGTACGGTCAATGGCAGCATTGTAAAATAAGTGCAGGTTACTAGATGGTACTTAATGCGGAAGATAGGTGAAGTAATAGACATACTGTATAGTGATGGGGTGGTGCACCTGCATCAATAAAAGGGAACGACACAAGTATTTTCCCGGGGGAAATTCAGGTTTATCACGGTATAATTCTTGTGGATGTTACATAGTTATGAAGCAAAGCACATGTCACCTAAACACATTTAGATCCTCTTTCTCTGGACACTTTGGGGACTCTCTCAACCCCTTTCTGGTTCCAACCCAGTTCACTGTGCAGGTGTGGCTGGGTGCTTTTCCCCAACCCCCAATGGGTCCCTTTTGGGCTTTTCTGGCAGTCCCCCAAACTGCCCATCTGTAATTCTGGGTTGTCTGACTCTGTTCATGGATCACTCTGTCTGGATCTCCACTTTCTCTGTGTCAGTTCCTGCTCAATATCAGGTATATCAGTGAGTCAGGCTGCTCTCTTCTGCCTCGGCCTGCCCTGTCTATTGGCGCCTGAACAGACAGGGGTCCCCTTAACTTGCTGCTTTCAACTGGAACTGTATACAATAACCATACTTATACTCCTAACTCCTAAGGGGCTGACAGCCTCCTTCTGATAACTTTCTGCTTGATTTCCAGCTCCACCCCTTCAGCTCTCCTGATTGGCTGCTCGCCCTAAGGCTATGTTCACAGGGGTTAACTGCGGGACGTAATTACGCCCCGCAGTTATGCCGTGTGGCCGGGGGCGGGAGCGGGGGGAGTGGGGGGGGGGCCACACTCACCCGGCCCCCAAGAGAATCATTACCACGGCGCGTTAGCCCCCGGTAATTACTGTGAATTATTCCCCCCTCGCGTATTCGCCTAGCGGGAGAGCAGGTAATCCATATTTTCTATGAAACTGGGATTACCCTGTTACGGTTAAATTCAGCCCGTAATTGCCGCACTCCGGCGCGAAAATTTCGGACTGAATTCGCCCGCAGTTACCCTGTGAACATGGCCTAACAGTCCCAACTGTCACTCTCTTAGACTGTTAACTCCTTCATACTGTAAGGGGCTTCCTATAACCTTGACATTCCTCATATAATACACTATAATATATTATATATTATATATTACCCTCCTTTACATCATTAAAAAAGTACTTGTCCCACAAAACAACAGGCGCTCATATGTCTGTATAGATGGAAAAATAAAAAAATTATGGCTTTTGGAAGGCAGGGAGGATTATTATATGGTGAGAAGGGGTTAAAAAAATGGATCCGTTTCCAACTTTAATAAATCAATGCCACCGGAAACCAAAGTATATGATTTCTACAACAGATCACTTAAAAAACTGCAGATTTTACTTCCATTTGCAAAGTATGCTGTTTTTTTTTAGCTCTGTTCCATCCGTTTTGAATGGAACGCCAAGCACAAATGTGAACCTGACTTGTTTGCGTAAGCAGTTTCTCCCGGTTCAATGGAATGCGGAAAGATTTCTCACTTTTTAACTAATTTGCAAGCTCCTTGCTTTACAGCTAGTTGTTTTTCAATGCTAATTGATTTTTTAAAAAAAAAAAAAAAAAAAAAAAAAAAAAAAAAAAAAAAAAAAAAAAAAAAAAAAAAAAATTTTTTTTTTTTTTTTTTTTTTTTTTTTTTTTTTTTTTTTTTTTTTTTTTTTTTTTTTTTTTTTTTTTTTTTTTTTTTTTTTTGGGGGGGAGATTTTTCATCATGTTCTCCCTGTTAGCTTCCCCCATGTAGTTTGGGCTTTTTTTTTGTTTGTTTTTTTGGCCCATCCAGGTGCCCGATTGATGTCATAGAAAATGTTTGGTGGGATTTGAAGTAGGCAGTTGCAGCATGCAAACCCAAGGACATTGGTAACTGGTCACCACTGCCCAAAAGGAATAGGCTAGGATTCCTGAGGAATGTTGCCAGAAGCTGATGTCTGGTTATTGATCACGTTTGCAGCAGATCATAATAGGGAAAGGCTGCTCTGCCAAATACTAAAGATACTTGTCATGAAGAAGTTAAATTACCGAAACTGTAGTGATTACTAAAATGGCATTTGTTTTTTAATCTAGAGAAACCACTTGTTATATTAGCTATGCTGAGCTATTTAAATTGTTTGTAATGCAAACCGCTAAAATGTAGTAAATTTTGCAAATACACTTAATTTTCAAGGAAAGTGTTGCATAATTTTGATTGCAACTATATATTGGAGAACTCTTTAGCCAGTGCACTGAGTATATAGGGCTAGAATTCTGTAGAGGCCACTCTGCCTGGGGTTGTGAATATGAATATGGTCTCTAGAGCTGAGACATTCTCTGCCAGGCACTGGGTATAGGAGTAAATATTGTAGTGTGCATATGAAGCCACTAATGTTTCCAAACTCTTTACACTATCAATCAATTATTTGATAATACAATGACTATATATGTACTAAATAAAGTTTAACATATTTTGCTACCATAGCCTGTGGGTATTCCCTGTAACAAATGATTTCCACAAAAAATAAACATATTAGGTAGATCTGACATCAAAGTACTTAATCTATTAGACAAAATTGACTGGAGACTTTGTAAACAACTTCCATTTGGCCGTCTGTTACAGTGGGCTCTGTCTTCGCTGCTGTTTACTTTGCCCGAGGATCTTGCCCTGAAAATACAGAGTTTGTTCTAAATGTAATTTTATTTTTCCATCGGCTGCCACCCTATGATAATTTTAATAACTTTCCTTTTTATAAAGTTCAAAATCTGAAAACATTCTTGCTATCTGTGTCTTGGATAGTATAGTAAAATTACTCATTATTCTTTCATTGCTCTTATGAATATGCCAAAAGGTGGGATGGTAAAGGAGGGGTGAGCAACCAATTTTATTTTTAATAAATAGATGCCCATGACTTTAAATTTGCATTTTTTAATTTACTGAAAAACAGATTAGTTAATATTGTTAGGGTGTTTTCACACGGTGCAGTTTTAACTGCGCTCCAATTAAGCTGCCCTAATTACTAGCAAGCTTCTTTCAGTTGTCTAAATTGTTCAGAAAGTTGTTTCAGAAGTGGCAATAAATAGGGTTTATCCTATTCTTTTAATCAACAAATCCCAATGGGGATGTTATGCCCCCTTTAAGGTAAATCAAAATGGAAAGTGTGCATTTTAAAACCACCATTAAAAACCCAAACTGGTCCCTTTACTTGAGAACCTTTGAAGCGGGGTTCTCACTGTATTTAAGTCGATTCCCTTTACCCCTTAAAAAAGGGTTTTCTTTTTTAAAAAAGTTACACCCCAAAAAAAAAGTTTTTGTTTTTAAATTTTTATTTTAATAAAACCCAACACAAAGTAGCAAGTTTTGTAAAAGTTTAAAGAAAATAAAAACTTTGGTTTTTCCAAATTTTTGGCCAAATTAAAAAATGAAAAATGTGCTGGGCATATTTATTCACCCCCCTGTACTCCTAAAAAAAATCAAAAAAAAAAACCCCCCCCCAGTTGTGGGGCAATTGCCTTTAGAGGTCACTTAATTAGTGTACATCTAATATATTCTCAATTAGTGTACATTGCAATTTATTCTCAGTATTTAAAAAAAAAAACACTTTTCCCCACCAAGTAAATATATATCCATTGTGCTTTTCCCTTTGAATTCTCACTGGGATGTGGGGTAAAAAAAACCCTTTTTAAAAGGGTTTTCTCTTTAAACCCAAACTTTTGGGGGCCCTTTAATCAGAAGTGGAAAAAAACCCCTTTTATTATAAACGGGCCCGACAGGGGGTTGAAAAAGAATTTCAGAAGAGTTGCCCAAAGGGGCCCTAAGGCCCAAACCCTTTCGAGAGCTACAGAAAGACTGGAATCAGGGGGGTAAAAATTATTTCAAAGAAAAAAATTAAAAAAAATCACAAAAACCCCCTTGGCCGTATGCACTTTCCCCATTTCAAGAATCCATTGTAAACATAAAGCATGTTTGGCCCCTTTTTAAATGATTAAAGGGTACACAAAAAAAAAAGTGAAAAAAAAACAGAAAAAAAGAATTTTAAAAACCCCCAAAACAAAAAAAAAAAAAAAAAAACCCCCCACCCCCTTTTTTCCCCTTAAACAAAGGGCCTTTTGCCAAAAAAGACACATTTTTAAAAAAAAGTCACAGAATTGGTTTTTTGCGAAAGAACATAAAATGGAAAAAAAAAAAAAACGATAAAAAAATCTTAAAAAGGGCCAAAAGTGGTCCCAATGAAAACTTCAGTTCATTAACAAAAAAAAAGCCCCTTAACCCCAAACTTTTTTTACAAAAAAAACAAAAAGTGATGGCTATCAGAAGACAGCGATTTCATAAATATTGGTTTTTCACAATTTTTAAAAATTTTTTTTTAAAAAACTTCATATTAAAAAAAAAAAAATATATAAATTGGTCATCGCCATAAAAAGTATCAAAACCCCCAGAGGGAAAATTAAAATTGTCCCTGTATTTCTGGGATGGTTTAGCGCTGTTAAAAATTTAAAATAAAAAAAAAAAACCCCCAAAGGGTTTTAGCATTTTCTTTTAAACCCGCCTTCCGAAAAAAAGGATTTCAAAGGGAATCCCAAAAAGCCTTGGGCCCACCCAAAAATGATAGCAATAAAAATGTCAACTCACCCTACAAAAAAGAAGCTGCTACACATCTCCATACACAGAAAAATAAAAAAAGTTATGCAAAAACGGGTTTTCCTTTTTAAATAAAAGTGATTTTATTGTGTAAAAGCAGCAAAACATAAAAAAATACAAATTGGGTATCACTGTAATCGTATTGACCTCCTGAGTAAAGCTAGCATTTCATTTGTACTGCACGATGACCGCTGTAAAAAATAAAAATAAAAAACACTACCAGGATTGCTGTATTTTGTTCAAAGCGTCTCATAAAAACCTTGATGAAACCTATCAAAGCATCATTTAAACCCCATAATGTTACCAATAAAAATGTCAACTTATCCCTCAAAAAACAAACCATTAATCAGCTCCATATACAGATGAATAAAAAAGTTCTGACTATGCCGGCATAAAAACACAATTTTTTATAAACGCATTTCTATTGTGTAAAAGTAATAGAACATAAAAAAACAATATAAAATTGATATCATTGTAATTGTACGGACCTAGATAGTAATGTTATAATGTCATTAACATCGCACAGCGAGCTGTAAAGATGGAGCCCAAAAAGCAATGACAGAACTACATTCCCCCCCTCTCTCCATTTTCATGGCCCAGTACTAAAAAAACGGTGGAACACCTGTGTGCTCAAAATGTACAATACAGCCCTAGATGAGATCCATGAGGTGTGCTGAATCCAAGATGGGGTGACTTCTGGAAGGTTTCACCTGTTCTGGTACTTTGGGGGCTTTGCAAATGTGACATGGCACCCACCAAAATCTGCGTTCCAAAAGCCAAATAGTGCTCCCTCCCTTGTATGCCCTGCCATGCACCCAAAAAGCATTTTTTACCCACATATAGGGTTTTGCCAAACTTGAAAGAAATTACATAACATATTTTGGGGGTGCTTTGTTCCAGGATTCCTTGTAAAAATAAAACATTTTCAGCTAAAATTGCAGATTGGTGACAAAATGCTAAAAACTCTAATGCTAAATTGTGAAACACCTGTGGGGTCAATATACTCATTACACCTTTGTATACATTTCTTAAAGGGGTTTTGCCACGATGTAATGTTGACGTGGGATCCACCAAAATGGGTATTTAATCACTTTTCTAAATATATGTGATTACAAAAAGTGAAGCCTCTGAGAGCTACAGCGTTGCTCAGTCCCCCTTAGTTTCCTGACAGTTTACATTAGACACGACCAGGACACTGACAGGAGCTAATCTGGCCCCACTTGCGTGTTTGCACTTCTTATCTTATGACAGGGAAAAAGAAGGAGCTTGCAAGGGACTGGGGAGAAAAAACAGTGAATGAGCCTTTGTCTTTTGTATAGAAAATCCACTGGTTGTAATTAGTGTTAAGCGATTATAATCGACAAAGTTGAAATCGGCACGGTTTTTATGTCGATCGGAATTTTCCGATCACGCGATAATTTAGGTTAGAATCTGCACATAATCTATTAATATCGCGCCATTTGCGCAGCTTCCTGTCATTTTGCCGGCCAGCAAATCAGCTTAGAGAATAGAGCAGGGTGTGTGTGCGACGTCATGACTGTGATGTGTATTGTTGTGATTGGCTGGAAAAATTCCCCATGACCTCGTTTTAATAGAACAGCCCTTCCTGTTCAGCATCAGTTGGTTTGTGGTCTCATAAGACCCAGGATGTGTGTCAGCTTTCTCCTCAATACAGCTCAGCGACACAGTTCTCTTTGTTCACACAGACAATATGCTTTTAGCGGGTAAACATTAGAACATAGGTAGATTAGAGAATTTCAGTTTTTAGTTATTTAGGCTGACACTTTGAAAGAAGCATGTACAGCCGCGGGGGGAGGTGGGGTGCGGGCGAACACAGACAGACAGGCAGGCAGGCTTTTGAAAGGAGAGTGTATATTGTGCAGTCCAGACTGCGTTGAATCTGCATTGAAATGGCTTTTTATGACCAGTTTTTGGCCAGTTTTTGGTGAAATAGTACCTTGTATTTTGTGCAGCCTGTAATTATATTAGGATACAGAACTTTTCTAGTAACTGCAGGTGTATTTGATAGGTGCAAAACCCACCTTTTATTATCCGTACACGATTTAATTAGGTTTTTTTTCACTTTTGTGCAGCCCAGTTTTGTTCAAAGACCCATTTTGTACTTACAATAGGATACAGAATTTTCTAGTCACAGCAGGTGTATTTCATAGGTGCCAAAAACCCCTTTTATTATCCCTACACAATTTAATTAGGTGTTTTTCACTTTGGGAGTCCATTTTTTTTGAAAGGCCATTTTTTAATTTTTTTTCCATACAGAAATTTGCTAGTAAATTTCTGTTGTATTTCATAGGTGCAAAAAAACCCCCTATTATTATCAGTACACAATTTAATTACGTGTTTTTCACTTTGGCGCAGGCCAGTTTTGTTCAAAAATCCACTTTTTTACTTTATCAATTTTAAGGGGAAAACCAGGAACTTTTTTTTTCCTTGGGGGGGTTAAAAACCGCAACAAAAAAGGTGTAAATTTATTAGGTGCAAAAACCACCTTTTATTATCCGTTTACATTTCAAATAGGTGTTTTTTTTAATTTGGTGCGGCCCGGTTTTGTTCAAAGAGCCACCTTGTACTGAAATTTGAATACAGAAATTTTGTAGTTATTGTTGGTGTATTTCATTGATGCAAAAACCACCGTTTGTTATCCGTATAACTTTTAAATAGCTGTATTGCACGTGGTACGGCCCTAGTTTTTTTTCAAATAGTCACGTTGTACGACAATTCTGATAGAAAAATTTTCTAGCAACTGTTCTCGTTTGTCATTGCTGCAAAAAACGCAATTTCTCATCCGTGTAACTTCTGAATTGTTTTATTGTGCTTGGTGAATCTCAGTTTGGCGCAGATAGCGCGCTTGTATGATAGTTTGTTGAAAACTATTAATTCCTAGTCCTACTGGGCAGTTGTAAATCCCTGGGACTGAAGGAAGAACACTGTTGATTTTGTCTTGCGGTTCTTCCACCAGACCGCATTTCACACGTATTCGCTATAAACATTTCAGTTTCTAATCCTAGTTGGCTGTAGGAAATTAGAGGGATTTAAGAATAGCTGTGATTTGCTGTTTTTTAATAAGAGTCTGTCAAAAACTCTTTCATACTTTCTTACATTTTTATCTTCCTGAAGATGGAGCGAAATGCAGGTGGTAAGCGAGCAAAGAGGGGTGTAGGACATGGAGGTAGAGGTACGAGAGAGGTGCTCCTTCCAGGGCTGGCGACAACACGCAATGCCAACGGATGTCGGTTGCAGGACCGTCAGGCCTGTCATTGCTGGGTCAGGGCCCTGTGAATCTCAGTAACGAACAGCGTCGCCAATCTGTTCTTCAGGGGGTTAATGCAACTGCATCCAGCAGTCTTACCTCCTCGTCTCCCAGTCACGGCCACAAATGTCGTCATCGGCTTTCCCCAGCATCCGTCCAACATTAAGCGAAGGCAGCCCAAATGTCAACTCGTGTACCCACCACTGTGGATAATCCATTTTTGAAGAACCCCTTTGATGACAAAATGCGGTTGGGGTCAGAAGGCATGTTAAAAGATCAAGAGGCCAAAGAGGATGATTTTGTCTGCTCTGACGCCCAGTTACTGATGCCATCAGAAGAGGAGAAGGAAGCCGGTCAAAAGTCCGAGGCGGTTGGCAACGCTATAATCATGGCCCTTTGGAACAGAAATGTGGCTTCTAAGTGGCATTTCTCCCTCACAATTTTTAACAGTGGCTGAGAAGTCATTTTAATATTTTTGGGTCATTTGCTTTAAAATGCGAAATACTACAGGTCCTATTGAAAAAAAATGGGGTTTCTAACAGACTTTTTCTTTAAATTTGTCAAAGGGGCTAAGTGTCATTTTTTGGATTTTTGGGGGCTGTTGCTGTAAAATGCGTATACTAGGGGCCTTTTGTAAAAAAATGTTGTTTCTAAAAGACATTTGTTCTTACAATTGTAAGAGTGGGTTAAGGGGGATGGTGCTTCAGAAACAGGAATAGGTAGGGCCCCCTGTTAATGGACAATATTGCAAAAAGATTGTTTTTGCAAGATCTTTAAATACTACAATCCCTGTATTTTAGAAACCCATTTTAAAACAATTAAAAAAAAAGAAACAAAGACTTGTGGGGGTTCCATTCTATTTTAAAAAAAGTGGTTTTTTAGAATTAAACTACAAAAACTTGCATGTCAAAATAACGATACAAATATTCCCCTGAATTTGTAAGGGAGGTAAGGAAACTTGAACAGATGTGGGTTACCCGGGAAAAATTTGTTTTCCATAAAACTAAAATGGTGGTTAAAAGACTCCTTTTTCCGGACTTTTTAATCTGTGGCTCAGCATTTTTGGGGCTCATGCGTGGCTGGGGAAGGGATATTTTGCCCCAGTGAAATAAAATGGGGGTTGAAAGACTTTTTTTTCCAGCATTTTTTAATCTTGATCAGGGTTTTGGGGTCATGTGTGGTCAGGAGGGGGGAAAAGTCATGCCCATTTAAACTTAAAAAAAAAAAATGGTGGTTAAAGACCCCCTTTTTTTCCATTTTTAATCTGTGGTTGATTTTTTAAGGGTCATGTTGTGGTAAGGAAGTAATCAATGTCCCTTTAATAAAATGGGGGTTGAAAGATCTTTTTGGGCACTTTTTAATCTGGGGGTCATGCGGGTTTTGGGCTTGCTGGCAGGACATGATATCAATGTCCAGTTAAATTAAAAGGGTGGTTAAAAAAACTCCTTTTTGGCACTTTTTAATCTGTGGGGCATGCAGGTTTTGGGCCATGCTGTGGTACAAGACAGGGATGGAATTTTTGGGCCTTGACTTTTTAACCTAATTGGTTTTCTAAGATTGCACATATCCCAGTTTATGTTTGGGGAGTTAATTCCCTTCTCCAGCCCTTTTTGGGTGTAAGAAAAAGGTGTTGTTCCTCTCCCATAGGGCTTTAATGGTCATGGGATAATCTATTATCGACTATCGGAAATCTTTCATAATTGACGATATGACTATCAAAAACCCATGAGATAGTCGATTATCGTCATCCCTAGTTTTTTAAGTAATTATTTGATAAACTTGAGAGCTCCCTGATCCCGGCCTTCTAGCCCCCCCCCTTTCCCCGTGATCAGCATGCTTTGTTTTCTTCTCCTGGGAGATGAGGTAGGAACTCACTTCTGGTAAAAACCCTTTAAAGGGGGGTGTAGTTTCCAATGTGGGTTTTTTAGGGGTGTTTTTTAATTTTTTTGCAAAAATTAAGGTAAAAATTTAGAACGAGGGGGGCACTTCAAAAGGGAAAAGGTTTATTTCACCCAAAGAAACAGCGAAGTTTTGTGCCCTGAACAGGGCCTTTCTCAAGCTCTTGAGCTTGAGAAAGGCTCTGTTCAGGGCCAAAACGTCGCTGTTTCTTTGGGTGAAATAAACCGTTTCCTTTTTGAAGTGCTGCCTTATTCTACATTTTTTGCATATATTGACCCTGATCCTGGTCTGGGGGCTTGCACTCTGCATTTTTGAAAGTGTGGTGCTGCTGAACTTTTCTTTTTTCCAGTATTAGCATCTTAAGGTGTCCACAAACTTGAAATGGCGCCTACAGAAAAACGAAATGAAAATGAGACCCCAGAGTCCAGATGTGCACCACCAACACTGAGCCTAGTGGTTGAGTTAAAAAGCGCACTAAGGACACACATGGGATATCTCTAAAAAAGGCAGAATTGGGGGAATCTATATTGAGTTGCATTTCCAGGGTCACATCAATCTTGACTGGAATAATGGAATATCTGCAAAAAAAGTGAAATTTTGAAAATTCACCTCCACTTTGCTTAAATTTCTGAGAAACACCTAATGTATTAATATACTTCCTTTTTGCTGTTTTGTATGTTTTATTTGGTTTAGTTTCTTTGTTATTTTTGTGGGTTTCTATCATAAAGGCAACTCTAAGCCACTTCAGATCTGGTCTGGTCACTAAAAAAATCTATGTTGCAAATTTTCTTAAAAATGTGAAACAATTACTATTACATTTCTAAGCCCCCAATGTTTTAAAAAAACAAAAAAAAAAAAAGTAAAAATGATGTCAACCTACAATAGACATATGGTAGTTGCTAATTCTAAACTATTTTGTGTGGAATAACTTTCTTGCACGAGGAATTGTTGAACTTTGAAAATGGCACATTTTTCCCAAATTTTCACAACATTTTGATATTGTTCACAAATAAATAAGCGTTGTATGAACCAAAATTTCTTACTAATGCAAAGCACAATGTGTCATGAGAAAACAATCTCTGAATCATATAGATAGGTAGAAGTATCAAAGAGAGTGAAACATGACAGATTCCAAAAATGGGCTCTGCCAGGAGGTCAAAATTGGCTACGTCACTAACTACTTAAGCCTGTTTAAAGTTTGCTCAACACCCTATAGACAAGGCTGTGAAATACTGAGAGGATACAGTCTGGTCAGATGAGACCAAAATTGAACTCCATAATACACAACACATTTGGAAGCTAAAAGGCATATATATCACCCCAAAAACACCATGCCAACAAAGAAGTTTGGAGGTGGGGACATCATGGTATGAGGCTGTTTTTTCAGCATGCGGCACCGGCAATCTTCATATAATTGAAGAAAGGATGAATGGACAAATGTACCAAGACATTCTTGATAAACATCTGCTGCCATCTACCAGGATGATGAAGATGAAATGAGGGTGGGCATTTCAGCAAGACAATGATCCCAAACCCACAGCCAAGGAAACTCTCAACTGGTTCCAGAGAAAGAAAATAAAGTTGCTAGAATTGACCAGTCAGTCACTGGACCTGAATGCAATAGAAAATCTATGGAAGGAACTAAATCTCAGAGTTCATGTAAGGAACCCACAGAAGCCTCAGGATTTGAAGTGTGTTTGTGTGGAAGAATGGGGCAAAATCCCCTGTGAGCAATGCATATGACCAGTGTCTCCACAAAGGAGGAGTCTTGAAGCTGTCATCACCAACAAAACCTTTTGTATGGAGTATTAAATATATTTCAGTAAATGTGTTCAATACTTTTTACTGTGTCATTTCTCATTATTACATATAATTTACTTTATAGACATCTATGGTTTGATTTTTTTGCCTGCATGCAGTGTCAGACTGGGGTACCTAGGGCCCACCAGAGGAGTTGATCTTAGGGGCCCACTTTGCCTCGCTGTCTCCACCATCTGTACGGTGCCCCGCCCCGCAGTCTCGCTTCAATTTATGCAGACCGATGTGCAGGGGTGTAACTAGAGAAGCCAGGGCCCCAAAGTAAACTTTTGGATGGGGCCCCGTACCACCACCCCCCCCTCGCCCATCTCCCTGACCACGAACATTTACCAGGACATGCTCTTAGATAATGTAGATAATACAAGGGGCAAATACCTCACCATACATCTCACTATCATACTGCTACCAAACAAATCCCACTATACCAAGACCAACATTACCAATAACGCTAGTACATATGGACCTGATTATACTGCCAGAACATGACCACAAATTACCACCACAAAGTGATTGAATAATACCTCTACACTATTACTGATCAGTACACAAAGACCAATAGTACCACCAGGCTTTGCAGACTGTATATAACCACCATACAGTGACCATATAATGGTAGACAGCAGTGTTCACAGACTCTGCAAACATAAGTGATTAAAGTGTAGTTACATCTTGTGACTCACAGGTGACGTTTCTCTGCCCAATTTCGTTAAACTTTCCCTTTTGTTCTGCATCCGGTCCAGACCACCATGATGACTTCTCCCGACCACTTGTCCCTGGAGATTTAGACACAAATATCTTAGAATCCTGACTTTTCCAGCACCTGCCCTCTGGCTATATGGGGTCCATTTAGGCAGGCAGGGTTTAGATAGGCCATATGGGGCCCCAGATGGGCCCAAGGTTTAGGTAGGCAAAAAGGTCCCCATATGGGCAGGAAGGATCTAGGTAGCTATAAGAAAAGGTAGGAGGGGGTTAGTGGGCATGGGGGATATAGGAAGTGGGGTAATATAGCAAAGGGGCCCTATGAGGCAGGCTTGGGGGCTATGGAGGCAGGTGGGGGCCTATAGGTCTATTAGGCAGACAGCTTATGGGGCATATAGGACAGGCGGGGGACTATAAAAGGCTACTATAGGCAGGTTTTGGGGGGGCTAAATAGGCAGGCTTGGGGGGGAACAATTAGGCAGGCTGGGGGGGGCTATATGGGCAGGCTGGGGGTTATGGGCAGGCTGGGGGTAAAAGGGGGCAGGCAGGCTGTGGGTATATAGGCAGGCTGGGGGCTATATAGGCAGGTTAGGGGGTATATAGGCAGGCTGGGGGGTATATATAGGCAGGCTGGGGGGTATATAGGCAGGCGGGGGCTATAAAAAGGCAGGCTGGGGGTATAAAAAGGCAGGCTAAGGTGAATATATCGGAAGGATGGGGGGTATATAGGCAGGCTGGGGCTATGCAGGCAGGCTGGGGGTAAATATAGGCAGGCTGGGGGGGGTATATAGGCAGGCTGGGGGGTAATTAGGTAGGCTGGGGGTATATAGGCAGGCAGGGGGGCTATGCAGGCAGGCTGAGGGGCTATGCAGGCAGTCTGGGGGTATATAGTTAGGCTGAGGGGTATATAGGTAGGCTGGGGGGTATATAGGCAGGCTGGGGGGCTATGTAGGCAGGCTGGGGGGGTATATAGGTATGCTGGGGGTATATATAGGCAGGCAGGGGGGCTATGCAGGCAGGCTGGGGGCAATGCAGGTAGGCTGGGGAGTATATAGGCAGGCAGGGGGGCTATTTAAGCAGGCTATAGGGCAGGTAAAATAATAAATAACTTGCTTACTTAACTCCTCACGCTCCCCCGATGCGCCGCGCTCCAGCCTCTCTGCTCAGTGCGGGCTGTGCGGTGATGTGACGTCACTGCAACGCCCACGTGATCACAGATAGTCGGCAGGGAAAGTAGCAGAGTGGAGCGTTGCTCCGTTCTGCTATTTCTGGGCAGAGCTGCCTCTGAACCCTCGGGCCGGAGGGCCCTGGCGTTCAGAGGCAGTATGCACCGGGCCCCTCAGCTCCCCACCCGCCGGCAGTGAACTAGTATGTTCGTTGCCGGCGGGCCCAGGAGCGGCATTACCGGGGTAGTGGAGGCGGCAGCAGCTGCGCCGGGCACCCTAAGAGCGCAGACACCGGGACAGCTGCTACATCTGCTGCCCCTGCCGATATGATAACATTATAAATTTAATCTTACCAAATAACTTCACAAAACAGGAATCCCAAGGCCAATATTACCAATAATTCTAGTAAGACCAAAAGCCACCACATCATGAGCACATAGTGACTGAATTACACCCCCACACCATGACCACATATCACCACCACATAGTGACTGAATTGTACCCAAACAGTCTCCAAAAAAATGGGAATCTCGCAAGAGAACAAAGAGTGACTTTTGATCACTATATTTACTATTTTGCAATAGGCAAACTTAAACCTATCATTTTCTCTATCTATAAAACACTAAAACGTAACTTTTTTTATGTATAAAAACTTAACTTCTATACGCACTATTTAAAAACCTGATTTCTAACCTCTCAATATATCCCCCCTCTACTTCGAAGGAATAGCTCCCCTTCTATTATCAAGTCAAAGTGGAATCCCACCTTTTAACAGAAAACCTTATCTATACAGAAATTTTACTAACTCCAGTAAGCGACCCCCAAGCATCCTACTTGGGCAGTCCATCCCTAATCTAATGTACATAAAACATATAAGGTGTTCTTTATGATACTCTCTGAGCGGGTAACACTTGTAGACAGGAGTGAGAAATCACAATTTAAAACGTCATGCCTGACCTCCCCAACATGTTTCACAAACCAGGGGTTAAACGGCCTTATAGGGGGATTAAGATTTGGGTAATAGAAGGGAGCTATTCGTTCAGAAGTAGAGAGGGATATATTGAGAGGTTAGAAATCAGGTTTTTAAATAGTGCGTATAGAGGTTAAGTTTTAGTGTTTTATAGATAGAGAACTGAGTTTAAGTTTGCCTATAGCAAAATAGTAAATATAGTGAATTGTACCCAAACACCATCCATGACCAAATATCACCACCACATAGTGACTGAATTATACCCCCACACCCTGGCCACATATCACCACCACACAGTGACTGAATAATTCCACCCCATCAATACTGAATATAAACCATTGCCCTTTGTACACATATAACTGGTTACAGTTCAGTTATATATAGTGACTCACAGGTGATGTTTCTCTTATGAGTCGGTCACGTTCCCATTTCTTCTCCGTCCAGTTCACACCACCATGCTGACTTCTCCCGGCCAACACTTGTCCCTGCAGATTTGGACACAAATATCTTAGAATCGTCACTTTTTTAGCAACTTTTTACTTTTCCCAACTTTGTACAAACTTCCCACAAGTGGGAGAGCAGGAATAGGCTATAACTTAGAGGCCCAGTCTCCGAGGAGGAACATATTGTGTGGTCCGAACTCTTGCACCCAGAAGATCAGCCCACACATGATGCATGATCTCTAGGTGGTGCAGTGGATGGAGTTCAGTACTGTCATGCTTTTTGCATTTTGTAGTGTTTCTGTTTTTCCTACAGATTTCCCAGTTGGACTTTGATGGATTTATTGAACCAGTGTTTGATCCATTTCTTTAATACAATGGTCGTGGAGGTCAGTGGAGTTTATTTAAATAAAGTATTTCTTGTGCTGTGTCTGTTGTATTACCATTTATTTCCAGTGTTAGTAATAAAGGTGTTTGACAGATGTTTCTCTATTACTAGCGCTGGGACTTGGTGTCAGCCTTGGAGTGACATAAAAATCACTGTTGACTGACACAAAGCCTCAGTGCTAGTAATAGAGAGATGTCTGTCAGACACCTCTATTACCAACACTGGAAAAATAGTGGTAAAAAATACACCGAAACGACACAAAAACACTATTTAAATAAACACTCCCTGACAACATTCCTCACTGACCAATTTCTTAAAGAAATGGATACAACTCTTGTCCGACACAGTCCAGAGGGAAACCTATAAGATACAGTAACACTATTCAGCATATGGCTGATGGCTATCTATCATGAGTCGGGCAGCAAGGTAAATTGGCCCCAGGTAGCTAGGTAGTTTGCCCCCAGGTAGCTAGGTAGTTTTCCCCCAGGTAGCTAGGTAGTTTGCCAACAGATAGCTAAGTAAATTGCCCCCAGGTAGCTAGGTAAAATGCCCCCAGGTAGCTAGGTAGTTTTCCTCAGGTAGCTAGGTAGTTTGCCCCCAGATATCTAGCTAAACTGACCTCAGGTAGCTTGCCCCATTTAGCCAGGTAGCTCCCTCCATTTAGCCAGGTAGATTGAGCCCCAGTAGCCAGGTAGCTGCTCCAAGGTAGCCAGGTAGTTAGCCCCCAGGTAGCCAGGTAGTTAGCCCCTAGGTAGCCAGGTAGTTAGCCCCCAGGTAGCCAAGTAGCTGCCCCCATGTAGCCAGGTAGTTACCCCCCATGTAGCCAGGTAGTTAACCCCCATGTAGCCAGGTAGCTGCCCTCATAAAGCTAGGTAGCTGCCCCCATGAAGCCAGGTAGTCTTTTCCCATTCCCGGACGAGCGGCTGTGGCAGGTCCGGCTTCACTGCCGGGCTTCTCCTACTGAAGCCCGGACAGGCATCACGATATGACATCATTGCGCTGCCTGTGTGACTCCTAGTAGGTCTGAGGCTTAATGCCTTAGACCAACTACGCAGCAGAGCAGAGTGCCGGTGGTGCTCTGCTCCGCTAGGCGTCCTCACTGACATGCCAGTAAGCACTCGGGACAGAGGGCGTTCCCAGGCATGATGTGCGGGCCGGGTCTGACTGCCTGTGGCGGCGGGCTCCGCTGTGTTGGACCAGGGGCCCACCAGAGGATCCACTGATTCTCCCGTGGGCCAGTCCGACACTGCCTGCATGGATTGGATGGGTTGTTGCCAACATCTTGCGAGAATTTCATGTCAATGGCACCTTTAGAAATAGGTTTACTTAGAGAACTGGTGACATATGCAATATATATATATAATGTCAATGTAATTTATATGTTGGTGTTATTCTGTTAGGGTTGTATGTGAAGAAATACTGTAACCTACAGCAGACAACCTATTTCTATAGCTTGTTTAGGACAATATTAATCCTAAACACCTTTTTCTGCCTTCAAAGTCAACATAATAAACTCGGAGCTTCTGATTTCAGAGACACAAGGATTTTTGTCCACTTGGAGGCACAAGTGATCCTTGGATTTAGAGAGAACTGCATTTGTATGCAGCAGTATACTGTATAGTATTTCTCTTACACACTGTACAGATTATTCTTTTGGAACAACATACACAGGTTTATTTTTTGTTTTCTGAACTACTGAACAAATCTATTAGGAAACAGCCACAGGTGAACTCCAAGACCTGACAACAACTTCCCCCCATCCATCATTTTGTGTTTTTCCACAGAATTTGTTTGTCACTCGGGCACACAGACCATCATTTTTCAAACTACTGACAATCACTGATTTAAAAATAGTTATGGGAATGTATTGGACATTTTTATCATTACAGTTATAGTACTTAAATGACTACAATGTACTTAAATGGCTACAGGTTTGGACTAGGCCATGTGGGCCCCTAAACATGGCAGTCCTGGGGCTGATTTTTAGGGAGATAGGCAGAGAAAGAATCACAGAAAGCAACAGTCATGTGCAGCATGTACAGAAGCTGTAGAGTGGGCCCCAAGCTGTAACTCCACTGGTGCGCCTCAGTTACTCCAGTTGGACACAAAATGGCCACCAATACATAATTAACGAGGGTCATGTTATAATCAACGGTGCTGTGGGCAGCAATTTGATGTTACAATCAGTGATGCAATGATCTGCGGTCAGCTAGGGGTCCATTCCATCAGTCTTGTATGTTTTGTATGAGAACTTGCTTTGCACTTCAGCTTTCCATGTGGCATCACCTTTCTCTTAAGAGAAGAATTGGTTGCTTGCTAGTGTCTCTATAAAGTTCCTCGCTTGGCTGCATAAGGGGCATAGAGATGGAAGTATAAATGACTTGAATGCAGAAGCAAGTCACCAAAAATCACCTGAACCTAGCAACTAACTTTCCCTAACTGGGTTTCTAATCTGTCCCTACAGCTAACCCTAACACCAGACACCCCTGGCCCTATCCTACCCCTGACAATATTCCTACCATTGTCCCTCAATATGTTGGACCTACCTAGACAGCTCAAAACTACCAAAGAGAAATCAAGAATAGAACACTACAAGACTGACACAGGGCAAAATAGAAGCAACAAAGAAATAGGACAAACAGGGCTCTAATAAATGGGAACAGATAAGTACCCAAAACAGAACTGAATGCAACAAGATCACAAGACACAATTTGTCAGCTACTAGTACTAAATAGGATCAAAAATCAACAGACGTCAACATAAGACAAGACACATATGGAGAAAGCTTCCTACACCAAACCCCATTTACAACCAAGCCAGGAACTTACTTACACGGTGCATTTTTGGTGCATTTTTTGACTCGCAGTACTGCACAGCAATTAAACTGAATTTATTACCAGCAAGCTTCTTTCAGTTATATGAACTGTTTGGAAAGGCGTTACAAGTGAGTGATCAATTACTGTGTTTAGAATCTGCAAGACTTTACACACAGTAATTGATTACTCATGTAGTAAACCTTTCCAAACAGTTCAAAGAACTGAAAGGAGCTTGCTAATAATAAAAGCATTTTAGGGTGCTTTCACACAGAGCAGTTTTGGTACAGTTTTCAATTAAACTGCCTTTATTACAAGCAAACTTCTTTCACTTATCTAAACTGTTTGGAAAATGAGTAATCAATTACTGTAATCCACAAGACTTCAAACACAGTAATTGATTACTTAGTTGACACACCTTTCTGAACAATTTAGACAACTGAAAGAAGCTTGATTGGAATAAAGGCAGGTGCGTTATTGACACATTTTTGCATTTTTTGTGCCGTAAGGCACAGCAATTAATACTGTACATTGCTACATAAAAAAGCTTAAAAAAAAGCGTAAAAAATGCACTGTGTGAAAGCATCCTAAATGCTGTGCAGTACTGCATGTGTAAAAACACACCAAAACCACACCATGTGAAAGCACCCATAGAGAGACTAGCGATCAACCAATTTTTCTCTTAACAAGCAAAACTACACCACATGGAAAGCTGTAGTGAAAAGCAAGTGTTTAAACAAAACACACAAGACATAGAACCCTAAACTGCCTTTATTACCAGCAAGCTTCTTTCAGTTGCCTAATTTGTTTGGAAAGGTGTTTCAAGTAAGTAATCAACTACTGTGTTTGAAGTCTTGTGGATTACAAACACACTAATTGATTACTCACTTTCCAAAGGGTGTTTTGACATGGTGCGTTTTTGATGCGTTTTTTGTGCAGCAATGTACAGCATTGATTGCTGTACCTTCCTGCACAAAAAGCACATAAGAAAACGGATCAAAAAACACGTCTAAAATGCACCATGTGAAAGCACCCAAACAGTTTAGATAAGTGAAAGAAGTTTGCTGGTAATAGAGGCAGTTTAATTGGAGCGCAGTTAAAACTGCACCAAAACTGCGCTGTGTGAAAGCACCCTAGGTCAGCGCAGATCCTTGCACTGCTGATCATAATAGGTCTGATCATCATTTTCCATGTAATCCCCACCTTACAAATTGATCAATGCAGTGATAATTTTGCTGCATTTTTATTTATATGATGACTTATCTTTACTGAAGATTGGACCACCATGAGCAAGCACTGCAAGCCTAAATGGGACACCTTCAAAGAGAAAAAGGAAGATGACAAACATTTACAATCAATAATAATGATTTTCTTCGATGTCTGCTTGGTGCATTTTAACCAGTTCCTGACTGAGCTGTTTCCCTCCCTTTCTGGCAAGACACATTTGAATACTATAATGCTTTTTTTTATAACTAGTTATTCTACAGTCTTAATATGCAGCACATTTATCATAGTGTTGATAAATCAGGCACATGTTGAAGGGGTGTTCCGGGAGTTCCAAAAGCTCCTTAGTCCAATGGGGAATGTTAAAAAGTAGAAGAAAGGAAGCATACTTACCTCTTGGACGCTGGTGTTCCGTCCTGGTAGACATCCCGTTCCTCTCACCTGTAGCATGGAACATTCATCGTTCACGTGACCGGTGCAGCCAATCACAGTCCACTTTTGCAACGCTAATGTCTAAATTATGGGGGAAATGTATCAAGTCATTTCTGGTAGTATTCTGGCATAAAAAAGTGTTTTGCACTAGAGGCATATTTGCGACTATTGAGCTTTTTTACTCTTGAGTACGGCAAATTTAAAAGTGGGTGTAGTTTAGTAAAAGAGGGTAGCAAATCAAGCCACGAATCTACTCCAGGTCCCGGCAGGTAGCTTATTTTTTTTTTTTAGAAAGGCACATAAACACTGAAAGATGCACCAAATGCGGGTTTTATTAAGACAGACATATTCTATTGTTATAGTATTTATTTACTTACCGCAGTCAAGTATTAATTTCAAACTTATCCTTTAAGAAGGACATTATATCTCTCTTGACCGGTCTTTCTTAGTAAATATTTATATTTTCCATAACAGAATTTTATAGTACCTTTCTTGAAAACTCTGTGTTATGCCCATCATCTGTTATTCCTCCTTGATATATATAAAAAATGGAGGGCTGCGGAAACAAGCTCCAAATGAACTCATCCCTGAACTGGAGGCTTCCTTCATTTTTTGGTACTGAATGAAAGAGCCATCACAGACCTTTTCTTGACAATCCTACTCCCTGGGTTGAATGATGATGATTACGCTTGATAATGTTTCATAAAATTGTTTATTTCATATATTTACCTTTTAATAAAGAGGCTTCTGTGGCCATAATTGTAACGGTCAGAGGTAGTGGATCCTCTGGATCACCACAAGCGATGGTAATAGCCACGCCATGGAGCGGAGTCTAAGTAGGTCCGGTTTTCACCAGAGCTCGCCGTAAAGCAGGATGGACTTGCTGCAGCGGATTGCTACCAGGTCACTACCCCTGACGTGACTTGCTTGTGGCAGTGGCCTTGGTGCAGCGTGGTACAAAATCATGAAGCAGGCTCGTAGTCGGAGACAGGCAGAAGGTCAGGACAGGCGGCAATGGTTCGTGGTCGAGGGACGGAGGCAGAAAGATATGGTACACAGTAGCAGCAACTAGACACAATAGAATGCTTCCTCTCTAGGCACAGGGCACTATCAATTCGGCAAGGTTACTGGGAAGGGGCAGGGCTTAAATAGGATCAGCGCCCGATGAGACCAATCATCGGCGCTCTGTCCCTTTAAATTTGGATGCAGTACCACGCGCGCGCCATAGAGGGTGAGCACGCGCCCGGCCAGTCACAGGAGCGTGCGCCCGGACCGGAACAGGAGCGCGGCGAGGTAAGTGCTAACAGTGAGCTGCAGGCTGCCGGAGCCGCAGCGGGGGTGTGCCTGCGGCCAGACACGGGGGCCGCGTGGACACCCGTAACAATAATATGCTATTGTTACTTAAAGTTTAGTGTTTTTATTGGTGAGGGGTTGAGAGGATGGGAAAGAAGAGTAAATTTTACCATTACAAATTACCATTCCCTTTGTAAAAGGAGTGTGCTTTGAGGGTGCTTTCACACAGCACGTTCTTTGGTGCGTTTTTTAAATTAATTTTTGGATGCATTTTTTGTGCAGAAATGTCCAGTATTAATTGCTTTGCCTTTCAGCACAAAAAAACGCATCCGAAAAACACATCAAAAAACACACCTGCCTTTTATATGCATTTTGGATGCATTTTTTGGATGTGTGTTTTGTGCAGATCGGCACAGCAATTAATACTAGACATTTCTGCACAAAAAAGGCATCCAAAAAAAGCATCAAAAAACGCACCAAAAAAGTATTGCACCTTTACAAAGAAAACACTGATTGGACAATTTCTATGAGGAATACAGGGGAATAGCACAATCTATAGCTCCAGATTCTCCAGACTTGTTATTAATTTGCAATAAAGCTAATACCTTAAAAAAACATGTTAAGAAAGCTGACGGGGTTCAGTATAATTTGTAGCTGGTTGATTGCTCTTTCTATGCTATAGTAATTGGCAGCCTTCCATCTGTGACCATGACTGCCAATCACTGATTAGGACCACCTACTGGACTCCTAAGCACATAAATTGCAAGAATTATAATCAATAAATTACATTAATCCTAAATCTTTTATTACAGAACTATATATCAATCTGCTCAGCTCCACGCACTCTACAACATGCTGCTGGCAGATCGGACTCCATGTTCAATATAAAAAAAGCTCCTTTTAAGTGATGTTTTTGATTTTTATTGCAAGTACGCAAAGAGTGTCACCATTTTCAAAGCAATTACGATCCCTAGAAAAGCAGTATTTGACCTACCCAGCTTTTTCTCTAATGCACTCACAGCTGGTACTAATTTAAAAGTAACACAAGCAACAAAAGTACAACTGAAAATGATGGGGGATTTCAGCTTCCAATTCAAACCCTTTGTGAATGTTCAAGAGAAGAAAGAAATGCTGTACAAAACCGTTTAAAGTGTAGAATTCTTACAATCTGCACAAAACAGGCTTCTCTGTTCAGAACATTCTCAGCAATGCCTATGGCTTATTGGCATGGAAACAGTAGTCATATTTATTATCTCACTTTTTCTATGGGCATAAATGTATTGTAGAGAATTAACAAAGAATGATATTTACTCAAAAGAGGCCCCAAAAATTCTGTAATAACTTTCAATGTGCTCTGAACAAGCCGAGATGCCCCCATGTTGGCATAATGAGGTAAGTGCTGGACAGCTGTCGTGACATTTATCCTCCATTTCCCATTTTGGGGTGCATACACCAGCATACACCATACCCCTTTATTCTCACTTGATTTCTCATCAGGAAGGGGGTGTTCAATATTGAACAGTGTGACTTCATAGTGCAAACTATTTGGGTCACCAACTTGTGCATTCAGGAAAAAAATGTGGTGTTCGTGATGTACCTCAAAAGGCGTTAAAAAAAACGGGCTTTTTGGATCATGACCCTTCTTCCCGCCCCGGGATTTGGCCTCCTACGGAGCCCCAATCATCTGGTCACTTTAGGAAATAATTTGTTTCTTTTAAAAACCAGGGGAAATTTTTCCGTGACACATTCTTGCTTGGCCAAATTTTGTTTTTTTGGGGTGAAAAATTGAATCCCCATTCATATCAAAACGGCGGCGAAACCCTAAAATAGTTTAACAATTCATTGTCTTGGGGCCTAAAGCCAGCTTGCCCCAAATTGGTTTTAAAATTTCCGGCCATAACCACCGAAATTACGGCCGGTGTTGTCCCATAGGCCCACAAAATCCCTTAAGAATAAGCTTGGTAGAAACCGGTGTTTCCAGAGTTATTAAAGAAATGGTAAAAATTTTAAAAATTAACTTTTTGAATCCCTTTTAACCCCAAATATAAAGGACGGAAGCCATATTTTCCCCAGATTCTGCTGTTTTCAGAGATATCCCATATGTGGCCTAGTGCATTATTTGGCTCAACCACAAGCCCCAGAATAGGAAGGGGCACTTTCTGGACCCTGGGGTCTCATTTTCATTTTTAGGGGCCATTTCAGGTTTGCGGGCAACTAAGGTGTTAAAACTTAATAAACTCCCCTAAAAATACCCCATATTGGAAACTACACCCCTTAAGGAATATATCCAGTGGTGTAATGAGCATATCGACCCCACAGGTGTGTCACAAAATTTTTTAGCGCTAGGCTGTGAAAATGAAAAAAAATTTTTTTTTACAATAATCTGCAATTTAAGCTGAAAATGTTTTATTTTTACAAGGCATCCTGGTAAAAAACACCCAAAACTTTGTTACGCAATTTTCTTCCAAGTTGGCAATACCCTACATGTGGGTTAAACTGCCGTTTGGGCCATGGCAGGCGTATAAGGGAGGAGTTTTTATTTTGGCTTTTTGGGAAAGCAGATTTTGGTGGGCCATGTCGCATTTACAAACCCCCAAAGTACCAGAACAGGTGAAACCTTCCAGAAAGTCACCCCATTTTGGATTCAGCAATGCCTCATAGATCTCATCTAGGGGGGTATGTACATTTTTGGGGGCACGGTGTTCCAAAGTATTTTTTTTGCATTGGCTATGAAAATGAGGGGGAAAAAGCAATTCCGCCATTGTTTTTTGGGGTTCCATTTTAAAGCGTTCGCCCGGGAGTATAAATGACAGGATATCTTTTCTATGGGGTCGGTACAATTACAATGATATAGATTTTATATTGTTTTTTATGTTTTATTACTTTTTACACAATGGGTCTATAAAACATTGCGTTTTTATGTTGTCCTGTTCTGACAGCCATAACGTTTTCAGTTTTCTGTATACAGAGCTGATTATGGGCTTATTTTTTGTGGGATGAGTTGAAGTTTTTATTCGTATCATTATGGGGGGCATATGCCACTTTGATCACTTTTTATTAAGGTTTTAGTGAGGCATTTTTAACAAAATACAGCATTCCGGGGAGAGTTTGTTTATTTTATTTTTTACAGCGGTCTCCGTGCAGTACAACTGACATGCTAGTATTACTCAGCAGGCCGATACGATTACAGCGATACCCAATTTGTATATTTTTTTATGTTTTACTGCTTTTACATAATAAAAACACTTTTATTTAAAAAGTAAAACATTTTTGCATCGCCATAGTATAAGAGCCATAGATTTTTTATTTTTCTGTGTACGGAGCTGTGTAGTGGCGTCTTTTTGCGGGATGAGTTTAAGTTTTTATTGGTATAGTTTTTGGGGAGACAAACTTTTTGATCATTTTTTAAAACTGTTTTTTGGAAGGCAGGTTGAAGAAAATACTTTCCAAACCTAGTAGTTTTTTATTTTTATTTTTAACAGCGCTCACCGTGCAGTATCCATGACCAGTTAGCTTTACTCTCTGGGGGATACGATTAGGAGATACCCTAAATTTATATAGTTTTTTTTTAATTTTAAAGCACTTAAAAAAAAAAGTGTTTTTATTGTGTTAAATTTTTATGCATCGCTGTTTTCTGAGAGTCATAACTTTTATTTTTCCGTATACAGAGACGTGTAAGGACTTTTTTTTGTGGAAAGAACTGACGTTTTAATTGGTACAACTTTAGCGTTTATATTAGTTTTTGATCCATTTTTATACCATGGTATGTGCTGTAGGATGTACAAAAATGCAATTCCTGTGACTGTTTTTTGTTTTTTGTTTTTTACGACGTTCACCGAGGGGTTTAATAACGTGACAGATTTTATAGGGTGGGTTGTTAACACGCGGGATACAAATATGGGTACTTTATTTATTTTTGATCTTTTTTGGGGCGACTGGCATTTGTAAAGGGGAAAGGGCGGTGTACTTGTTTTAATTTTTTTTTGTGTTTTTTTTACTTTTTTATTTTTTTTTTTACTTTTTTCACATTTTTTTTACTTTCCCCAGTGGGGATTTGTAACATCAAATCCCCACTGGGGAAAAGCAAAACGTTAGATTGCTGTTTGATAGGGGAAACCCGTGCACAGGTTACTGCTGTGTTACAGGTCGCCATGGCAACTAAGACACCATGCCCACAATGCATTGTGGGCATGGTGACGTCACCAGACTACCCAATGCTTTCCCGAAAGCATCCAGGGAGTACCCGGATTTGCGCGATCGCTGCGCCGGGTCACAGCATGCAGGGGCTCACTCCTATGCCTGCGGCCCTTTATTATTCGCGCAATGACAGGCTGCGGTAATGAAGTTTTTTCACCCCGCGGCCGGAGCCACTCCGGCCGGGGGTTGATGGGGGATGAAGTCAGCTGTAATTTACCGCTGGTTCCATGGGCGCATCGTGCGCGGCTCGCCCTCAAGCCCGCCGATCGCAGGCTATTTAGTCCATTTTCGGAAATCCTTCCCGTAGGGGGGGAGGGATAGTCTTATGTCGGGGGGGTTAAAGGGGGGTTGTCCTACAAAAATCAATCTCAGATTATGGGGGCAGTTAAAATAAGCA
>JAODAL010045584.1:0-31797 GCA_025379985.1 Phyllomedusa bahiana
CATATAGGGTCATGGCTGTGGCAGTTGTGGGGGGGGGGTCCTGGAGTTGGGGGAAAAATTGGGGAGGGACCATTCGGGTTATGCTTCCCTCTAGGTTTTTTGGGATTTGGCTGGTTTGGTGAAGGGGGGCTCTTTCGGGTGGTATCTTTGGAGAGCAGAAATGGGAGCCATCGAGGGGTTTTGGTCCTCCCAGCCTTGGAGTATGCTGGGGGTAATGGGGTTTTTCCCTCTGAGTTTTGCTTGCAGAAACCATCAAGGACCGTTGGGGACGTTACTTTTTAACTTGGACATTTTCCAAAAGATCGTTATGGTTTGTATATAAGTACTATGATATCATAGTTATTTTTTTATCAAAAGGGGGTTATTTAGTTGCATTTTTTGTCCAAAAAAACCGGGTTGGCCCAATTTAATCCGTCGGTCTGTGTTTCCTTTGGGAGGCTCACTAAAGGGGGTAATAGGGGGAACGAGGGGAATGGGGGGTATTTGAGAAGGGGGAAGCAACCCTCAGCATTGCTGGGTCCAAGTCCGGCATCATGTATCACCGGGGATTCGAGCCCCGAGGGGAGTATCCGTATAAACATGGGAGAAAAAAAAAAACTCACCCAAATTTTCCAATCCAGCCGGGGAACCCGCAACTTGATTCCCACTTTTTGCCATGGTTGTGGTTGCTTTCCCCCTCTGATAACGTCCGGGACTTTGTGTCATCTTAAACAGAGGTTTTAGGTCTAACAGAAAAGACACAAATGTGAAGTCCCTTTTTATCGGGGACCTTTGACACCTTAATTCACTTTTGGGCTCTCCAGCTGGTTAGTGCAGCCACATATCCCCACATTAAAACTATAGGTGTCCCCCTTATTTTTCCCCAAAAAAAATTGCCTTAGCGTTGTCTTGCTCAGCCCAAACACATGGTGGCAAGCACAAACGAACGGACCACTAGGTTTTAAGTGTGTGAATAAATGAGGGGGGAAGAAAAGTTTTGGAAGGAAGGGGGTTAAAACTAAAAAAAGACAAATAGGTCTTTAATAAAAAAAAATTGCTACATTGAATTTTGGAACCAGTTGTAGCCCTTTCCACATCCCTTTCCGTCATGAACTTTGTGTAGTTTTTTACCCTCCCAATGAACCACAGTGAGCCTCAATTACCTAATGTACATCCAGCCAGGACGGAGCGGGGCATAGATCTTTCCCATCTCAAACTCTTCGCTCCCGAGCATTTTAGGGAAGAAAAAGACTCTTCCGTTTTATATCTACACTAAGGGATGCCCCCGGGGGGGTTTTTTTGGAGTTTTTCAAGCAGTTTGCGGTTTTGCAGACCGCTGAAACCCGGCCCAAAAAAAGGCCCCAAAGGGGCTCTATGGAAAACCCGTGGGAGCAGTCCCACACAGGGTTTTCGCCCGGCGTTTTTCCCCTCGCGGGGCCCTCAAAAAAAATTGGGATGTTCATTCTTCCGTCGGTTTCCCGAATATGAACACCAAAAGGGAGGGGGGAAGGGGTCATTCGGGACGGCGGGGGGGGGAAAACCAACAAATACCGGCCGGAAAAAACCCGGGGATTTGTCCCCTGAGTGGAACGCGCCCTATCTCGTTACCTTTATTTTTTGGGGAACCTTTCTTTCTTTTATTCTTTTATTCATTAAATAAAAAAGGGGGGGAGGGGTGAACCCTGGAGAAGTGAAATGTTTCCCCGAAGGGGTTGTCCCACAGCACAATTTTCGTTTTTTTCTGAGGATTTCAAATTTTAAAAAAAGTTGTAAAACCGAAAAGTTTTCATTGATTTTAATGAAATCTGTTCGCAACCACATGGCGCGGGTTTTTTTCGCTGTGGTTTTTCCCGGGTGGTCTGAAAAAAAAACTAGAATTCCCTTCTTTGCCCGTTTTTGGTCGAACTAAATGTGGGTGTGAAAGGGCCGGCTTGAAAACCCAACAAAAGCCCCCCCTACCCCGAGGAAGACAAAATACCGTTGTTTTGTCTTTCCATGTGAAAAGCACCCAAAAAACAATTCCACCAAAACATCGGCTTTCCCAAGTTTTTGGAATAAAAATTAAGTTTTCATGCAATCAATTTTCCAAGCATCATAATATTTGTATTGAAGCCTGCTGCTCATACGGAAACAAGGTGATTGGTTAAGTGTAAATATTATGAGGTCATGTGTATATATATTTCCGTTGGGGTTTGTTTTTGTGAATTGCACAGGTCCAGCAAACGGGGAGGACTAAGCCAGGATGACCACACCGGATCTGGGAGGACTGGGTCTGTCTCAAACAGGATTGGGTAGGGTTGAGTCTTCTCAGCCAGGATCACAAAATGGTATTGGGGAGGTTGGGGGTGTTCGGCCAAAGGGGCGTCACAGGGTCGAGAAAAATTTGGGTGGTCTCAGCCGGACCCCCAAACTGTTCGGGGAACTTGTTCTCGCCGCATTCCCACAAATTGGGGGGATTGTGCCCCCTCCAGCCATGACGACCACACAGGATCAGGGAGGACTGTGTCCATCTAATCCAGGACGACCACACAGGATCGGGGGAGGATTATGACCACACAGGATCGGGGGAGGATTGTGCCCATTTAATCCAGGCTGACCCACAGGGTCGGGGGGGTTTTGCCACCCGGGTGGGTGGATTGTGCCCCCTCTAATCCCCGGGACCACAAGGGGGGGGGGATTTGCCCACTAATCCAGGATACCCCCAAAAGGGGGGGGATTGTGCCCATTAATCCAGTGACCCCACAGGTCGGGGAGGATTAGACCCCCAGGATCGGGTGAATTTGCCCCCTAATCCAGGATGACCACAAAGGAGCGGGGGGGGATTGTGCCCTCTAAACCCGGGACCCCCAACCGGATCGGGGGGGAATGGCCCCTCTAATCCAGGGTTGACCCCCACATCGGGGGAGGATTGTGCCCATCTAATCCAGGACGACCACACAGGATCGGGGGAGGATTGTGCCCATCTAATCCAGGACGACCACACAGGATCGGGGGAGGATTGTGCCCATCTAATCCAGGCTGACCACACAGGATCGGGGGAGGATTGTGCCCATCTAATCCAGGACGACCACACAGGATCGGGGGAGGATTGTGCCCATCTAATCCAGCTTGACCAAACAGGATCGGGGGGATTGGTCCCATCCCAAACCAGGACGACCACACAGGATCAGGGAGGACTGTGTCCATCTAACCCAGGCTGACCACACAGGATCGGGGGAGGATTGTGTCCATCTAATCCAGGATGACCACACAGGATCGGGGGAGGATTGTGCCCATCTAATCCAGGATGACCACACAGGATCAGGGAGGACTGTGCCCATCTAATCCAGGCTGACCACACAGGATTGGGGGAGGATTATGACCACACAGGATCGGGGAAAGGGTTGTCCCCTTTTTAATCCAGGGACCACACAGGATGGGGGGGAGGTTTGGGGCCCTTTAAAATCCAGGAGACCACACGGGAAATCGGGGGAGGTTGGGGCCCCTTTCTAACCCCCGGTTTGCCCCAAACACAGGATCGGGGAGGTTTTGTGCCCATCTAATCCAGGGCTGACCACAAAAGGATCGGGGGGGGTTTGGGGCCCCCATTTTTAATCCAGGTGCCCCAACAGGATCTGGGGGGAAAGGGCCCCAACAAATTTCCATGCCGCCAAAAGGGGATCTGGAATTTTTTTTGCCCCATCAAATTTAGGTGACCACACGGGATCGGGGGAAAGGATTGTGCCCATCTAATCCGGGTTGACCACAAGGTCGGGAGGATTGTGCCCTCAAACCCAGGCTCCCCAAACGGATCGGGGGGGAATTGGGGCCCCATCTAACCCAAAGGAAACCACAAAAACGGGGGGTTTGTGCCCATCAAAACCCAGGAGACCAAAAGGGATCTGGGGGGTTTTGTGCCCAATCCTTAACACAGGAGGGGAACCACACCGGAAACCCCGGGGGGGGAGGTTTTTGGGGCCCATCAAAACCGGGTGACCACAAAAGGATCAGGGATTTTTTGTGCCCTTTTCCCCAATTCCGGTTTGACCAACACCAGGAAAAAAGGAGGGGGGATTGGCCCCATCAAACCAGGATGGGAGGGGGGGGAGGGCCCCACCGGACAAAAGGACGGGGGGGATTGTCCCCTCTAACCCAAGGCAAACCACACGGGGATAAGGGAAGGTTTGTCCCCCATCAAAACCAGGAGACCCCCCAAAAACGGGGGGGGATTGTGCCCTTTAAATCCAGGACGACCACCCGGGAAATGGGGGGAGGTTTGTCCCCAACCCAAACCCAGGACAAACCACACAGAGGGGGAAATTTTTGTCCCCCATCTAATCCGGGAAAAACCACCAGGAGGGGGGGATTGGGCCCATCTAAACCGGGCGACCACACAGGAGGGGGGGAGGCGTGCCATCTAATAAAGGGGAACGACCAACAGGACGGGGGGGAGGGTTGCCTTTAAACCCCCGGGGACGACCCACAAAGGGGGGGAAAGGATTGTCCCAAATTAACCCCAGGACGACCAAAAGGATCGGGGGGGATTGTGCCATCAAACCCCGGGCCGACCACCCCGGTTTGGGGGAAAAATTGTCCCCATCTAATCGGGAGCCCCAAAACCCCGGACCGGGGGGGATTGGGGCCCATAAAAACCGGGGACGACCCACAGGTCGGGGGGGATTGTGCCCATCTTCCGGGGAACGCCCCACACGGGAAACGGGGGGGTTTGGGCCCCCATTTTAAATCCAGGACGACCAAAACGGGAAGGGGGGGGAGGATTTGGCCCATCAAAATCCAGGTGACCACACGGGAGGGGGGGGGAAATTGTGCCCATCAAATCCGGGAAATCCCAACGGGACGGGGGGGGGGTTTTTCCCGGGCCCACTAATTTTCCCAAAAGGGGCCCCAAACAGGAATCATGGGGGAATTGGGGCCCATCTAACCCCAGGCTCCACACAGGAGGGGAGGTTTGGGCCCCCCATCTAATCCAGCGCCCACCCCGGAAATCGGGGGGGGGGCCCCTTTTTAAATTTCCGGGTTTGCCCACACAGGTCGGGGGGGGAAATTGTGCCCCTTTAAAATTTCAGGTGACCAAAAGGAAATCGGGGAGGATTGGGGCCCTTTCAAACCCAGGCGACACACAGGATCGGGGGGGATTGTGCCCATCAAATTCCAGGTAAACCACACGGGATCGGGGGGGATTTTTGCCCATCAAATTCCAGGCGCCCCACACAGGATGGGGGGGGGAAAGGGTGCCCATCTAATCCAGGACGACCACACAGGAGCGGGGGAGGATTGTGCCCATCTAATCCAGGACGACCACACAGGAGCGGGGGAGGATTGTGCCCATCTAAACCGGAGACCACACGGTTTGGGGGGATTTGCCCATCTAACCCGGACAAACCACCGGGAGGGGGGAGGATTTCCCCACCCTAATCCGGGTTAAACCAAACGGGACCGGGGGGGGAATTGCCCCCAAATCTAATGCTTAACACCAAAAAGAGGGGGGGGGGGAAATTTCCCCATCTTTTCCGGGATGACCACAGGATCGGGGGAGGTTTGTCCCCCCATCAAATCCAGGTAAACCCACAAAAGGTGGGGGGAGGATGTGCCCTCTAACCGGCAAACCAAACACGGGAGGGGGGAGGTTTTGCCCATCAAATCCAGGACGCCAACGGAGCGGGGGAGGATTTTTTGCCCATCAAATTCCAGGAGGACCACACGGGAAAGGGGGGGAGGTTGCCCCCTTTTTAATCCAGGTGGACCACACAGGAGGGGGGTGGATTGTCCCATCAACAGGAGCCCCAACGGTTTGGGGGGAAAGGTTCCCCCATCAACCCGGGGAAGACCCAAGGATCGGGGGAGGTTGTGCCCACCCAAAACCAGGACGCCCCCACAGGATGGGGGGGAGGATTGTGCCCACCCCAAAAACCCGGGAAACGCCCCCACAGGATGGGGGAGGATTTTTCCCATCTAAAAGGATAAACCACACAGGATGGGGGAAAAAGGTTTGTGCCCATCTAAACCGGGAAGGACCACCAGGAAATGGGGGGAAAGGAATTTGTCTTTTTAAAAACCAATCAGATGTGATCACCAACACCTCCCTGCATACCTGACTGGAAATTGAAGATATCCCCATAAATTTAGAAATTGCAAAGAGACATTAGGCTATGCCTCCAACCACACCAAAACACATGACATCATGCCAGGGCATGGTTCTAACCACTCTCAGTCCCATGACATAAATTTGGACACAAAATCTTTTTTCCCCCGACCCAAAGCCCCATGTAACACATAAGAGGCGAAAACTAGGGGCCCATACAAATGTGTCTCTCTAACATAATATGTGTATTATATGTACATACATACAAATAGCTATAAAAATGTTCCTTTTTAAATTTTCTAAAAGTCCTACAGTTACCCTTAAAAGAGCTAAACCCCAAAGGGGAAAAAAAATCCTTGGGGTGTTTTCTGACCGTACTACTGTACGGGAAAACCCAAAAAATTCCACCTCAAATGACCCTAAAATCACCCCACATAGGGGACCCAAATAAATTTCCACTGCTCCATGGGCCAAAAATCACCACCACAGTGACTAAATAATCCAAATGCTTCCTTCCACAAATCCCACCACGTGATCAAATTTAAAATCAATCCAAAAACCCAGATCACCCCAAAATTCTGACTTAATACTGCAAAAATCACAAAAAAACATAAAACCAAAAAATTTGTGGAAGGGGAAAAATACCTCCACATATCACCACCATTTAGTGGGTTAAATAAAACCTCCCAAACCCCAATGGGAAAAACCCCCCATAACCACCCCCCCACATAGTGCCTTAATATATACATGACCAAAAATCACCCCACATTTCGGAATTTTAATTTCCCCAAACACAACCACATATTTACCCCCTATATAGTGGGCTGAATTTAAAACCCCCACTATCACCCCCACATGTAAAAAAAAAGGGTGCCCGTATGATTTTTGGTGTTTGACAATTTTAAAGCAGTTAAAAATAGTGTAAATGCGCCCAATTTTATAAAACCCGGTCTACCGTGGGGATAAACCGGGCAAAAATTTTAGCATAAGACACTTCTGGCTCCCGGGAAATCCTTTTAAAAAATTTCCCCTAACCCTTTCCCGCAGTAAAACCCCCTGAATTGCCCTCGAAGCTATAAAAACCCATAGCCCCGTATGGTTTTTAGTGGCCCCGGTTCCCCCCAAAAACCCCTCTCCGAAATCAGGGGCAAATTTCAAAGTGCCGCGGGGGCCCCTGCAAAAGCACCTGATATTTGGGGAATTAAAACCTTTTTGAACCCCCGCTGCCTAGATGTCGGGTGAAAAGACACCAGACTTTTTGGGGCGCCCCGTTCCTTTAAGGGCGCCCCAAAAATTTAAATTTATTCAGCTGGGTTGCTAAAAAAATTTAAAATCTTTTCATGATTGACACTTCCAATTTTTTGTTTAATTTGGGGGTTTGAGAAGGTTCCCTTGACCCCCCAAAAGGGGAAATGGGGCCCGGGGAAAATTTTCGCGCTTCAAAGAAGCCCCCTTTTTTGGGTATTTAAAATTTTTTCAAGCATTCCCCCAAAGGGGTTTAATCCCTAATTTTTTAATTTAAATTTTTTTTCATTTTCTTGGCTTTATAAATTTTTTTTTTAAATGTTTGTGTATATAGCAATAAAGTCTTTTCCTTTCTTTTTTGCCTCTGCCTTTTCTCCTTTTTTGAAAGCCATGGAATGAGAAAAATGATGCTTGGGGCCCGAGCAAAAGGACCATGGAATGAGGAGCTGAGGCAGAGCCTAGGGCCATGGGATGAGGAGCTGATGTGGAGGTCAGAGCCTAGGGCCATGGAATGAGGAGCTGATGCTGAGACCAGAGCCTAGGACCATGGATGTAGGAGCGGATGGCAAGGCCAGAGCCTAGGACCATGGATGGAGGAGCTGATGTGGAGGCCAGAGCCTAGGACCATGGAAGAGGGAGCTGATGTGGAGGCCAGAGCCTAGGCCCATGGAATGAGGAGCTGATGTGGAGGCCAGAGCCTAGAACCATGGAATGAGGAGCTGATGTGGAGGCCAGAGCTTAGGACCATGGAATGAGGAGCTGATGTGGAGGCCAGAGCATAGGACCATGGAAGACGGAGCTGATGTGGAGGTCAGAGCCTAGGGCCATGGAATGAGGAGCTGATGTGGAGGCCAGAGCCTAGGGCCATGGAATGAGGAGCTGATGCTGAGACCAGAGCCTAGGACCATGGATGTAGGAGCGGATGGCAAGGCCAGAGCCTAGGACCATGGATGGAGGAGCTGATGTGGAGGCCAGAGCCTAGGACAATGGAAGAGGGAGCTGATGTGGAGGCCAGAGCCTAGGACCATGGAATGAGGAGCTGATGTGGATGCCATAGCCTAGAACCATGGAATGAGGAGCTGATGTGGAGGCCAGAGCCTAGGGCCATGGGATGAGGAGCTGATGTGGAGGCCAGAGCCTAGAACCATGGAATGAGGAGCTGATGTGGAGGCCAGAGCCTAGGGCCATGGGATGAGGAGCTGAGGTGGAGGTCAGAGCCTAGGGCCATGGAATGAGGAGCTGATGTGGAGGCCAGAGCCTAGGGCCATGGAATGAGGAGCTGATGTGGAGGCCAGAGCCTAGGACAATGGAAGAGGGATCTGATGTGGAGGCCAGAGCCTAGGCCATGGAATGAGGAGCTGATGTGGAGGCCAGAGCCTAGGGCCATGGAATGAGGAGCTGATGTGGAGGCCATATCCTAGAAACATTGAATGATGATCTGTTGTGGATGCCATACTCTAGTGCCATGGAATGAGGAGCTGATGTGGAGGCCAGAGCCTAGAACCATGGAATGAGGAGCTGATGTGGAGGCCAGAGCCTAGGACAATGGAAGAGGGATCTGATGTGGAGGCCAGAGCCTAGGACCATGGAATGAGGAGCTGATGTGGAGGCCAGAGCCTAGGACCATGGAATGAGGAGCTGATGTGGAGGCCAGAGCCTAGGACCATGGAATGAGGAGCTGATGTGGAGGCCAGAGCCTAGGACATGGATATGAGGAGCTGTCGTGGATGCCTGGTCCTAGGACCATGGAATGAGGAGCTGAGGTGGAGGCCAGAGCCTAGGACCATGGAAGAGGGAGCTGATGTGGAGGCCAGAGCCTAGGCCATGGAATGAGAAACTGATGCTGAGGCCAGAGCATAGGACCATGGAATGAGGAGCTGAGGCAGAGCCTAGGGCCATGGGATGAGGAGCTGATGTGGAGGTCAGAGCCTAGGGCCATGGAATGAGGAGCTGATGCTGAGACCAGAGCCTAGGACCATGGATGTAGGAGCGGATGGCAAGGCCAGAGCCTAGGACCATGGATGGAGGAGCTGATGTGGAGGCCAGAGCCTAGGACCATGGATGGAGGAGCTGTTGTGGAGGCCAGAGCCTAGGACAATGGAAGAGGGAGCTGATGTGGAGGCCAGAGCATAGGCCATGGAATGAGGAGCTGATGTGGAGGCCAGAGCCTAGGACCATGGATGGAGGAGCTGATGTGGAGGCCAGAGCCTAGGACCATGGATGGAGGAGCTGATGTGGAGGCCAGAGCCTAGGACCATGGATGAAGGAGCGGATGGCAAGGCCAGAGCCTAGGACCATGGATGGAGGAGCTGATGTGGAGGCCAGAGCCTAGGACCATGGATGGAGGAGCGGATGGCAAGGCCAGAGCCTAGGACCATGGAGTTGGTTCCATGACTGTGATCGGACAGAAATACACAGAGGTCCAGATTGTACAAAACTCATTGAATCACAAATCTCAAAAGGATATTGATTGTCAGAAAGATGTCAATTCTCTGCGTTTTGGCTCGTAAAGCCTTTTTCAAGCGACATCAGAAAGATGCAAGTGGTAGTGAGGAATCCAATGAGGCGATGGGTAAGATCAACCACAGGAACATTGCAATCTGTAACAGGTAATTAAACGTGTGAGGTATAAGGTGAGCCAAAGGCCACAGGTCCAGGGTGAAAATCCAGGCTGGTATACAGGGCTCCTGAAGGGGAAGGTAGCAGCCACAGAAAGATCTGCGAGAGGTAGAGGAGCAGATAGAGGGACGTCCGTAATGCACGGGAGAAGCCGGCTTTGTAGAACTAGCATCTTATCGGAGCGCCGTGGAATGTTCTAGATAGTTGTTATATGGGGTCTCACCCTGTTCCACACGAGCAGCCTTCAATTCCCCTTATGACTTGTTGTGCGGGACCAACCTAACTCCTGTCACATAAGGATCGGCTGAAATTAAAAAGATTGGCGCCTGGAAATCTCCCGTCTGGTTATATGAAGGGTCTACCAATTCTAGTGCTCCCCCCTTATAAAGGCCGCGGCGAGGCTGCGCCCGTATAAAGGCCGCGGCGAGGCTGCCCCCTTATAAAGGCCGCGGCGAGGCTGCCCCCTTATAAAGGCCGTGGCGAGGCTGCCCCCTTATAAAGGCCGCCGCGGCGAGGCTGCCCCTGTATAAAGGCCGTGGCGAGGCTGCCCCCTTATAAAGGCCGCCGCGGCGAGGCTGCCCCCGTATAAAGGCCGCGGCGAGGCTGCCCCCTTATAAAGGCCGCGGCGAGGCTGCCCCCGTATAAAGGCCGCGGCGAGGCTGCCCCCGTATAAAGGCCGCGGCGAGGCTGCCCCCTTATAAAGGCCGCGGCGAGGCTGCCCCCTTATAAAGGCCGCGGCGAGGCTGCCCCCTTATAAAGGCCGCGGCGAGGCTGCCCCCTTATAAAGGCCGCGGCGAGGCTGCCCCCTTATATAGGCCGCGGCGGGGCTGCCCCCGTATAAAGGCCGCGGCGGGGCTGCCCCCTTATAAAGGCCGCGGCGAGGCTGCCCCCTTATAAAGGCCGCGGCGAGGCTGCCCCCTTCTAAAGGCCGCGGCGAGGCTGCCCCTTATAAAGGCCGCGGCGAGGCTGCCCCCTTATAATAGGCCGCGGCGAGGCTGCCCCCTATATAAAGGCCGCGGCGAGGCTTGCCCCCGTATAAAGGCCGCGGCGAGGCTGCGCCGTTATAAAGGCCGCGGCGAGGCTGCCCCCGTATAAAGGCCGCGGCGAGGCTGCCCCCTATAAAAGGCCGCGGCGAGGCTGCCCCCGTATAAAGGCCGCGGCGAGACTGTCCCCTTACAAATGCCGCGGCGAGGCTGTCCCCTTACAAAGGCCGCTGCGAGCCTGCCCCCTTACCACGGCCGCGTCGTGGCTGCCCCCTTACAAAGGCCGCGGCGAGGCTGCCCCCTTACAAAGGCCGCGGCGAGGCTGCCCCCTTACAAAGGCCGCGGCGAGGCTGCCCCCGTATAAAGGCCGCGGCGAGGCTGCCCCCTTATAAAGGCCGCGGCGAGGCTGCCCCCGTAGAAAGGCCGCGGCGAGGCTGCCCCCTTATAAAGGCCGCGGCGAGGCTGCCCCCTATATAGGCCGCGGCGGGGCTGCCCCCGTATAAAGGCCGCGGCGGGGGCTGCTCCCCTTATAAAGGCCGCGGCGGAGGCTGCCCCCGTTAAAAGTGCCGCGGCGATGGCTGCCCCCGTATAAAGGCTGCAGCGAGGCTGCCCCCGTATAAAGGCCGCGGCGAGGCTGCCCCCTTATAAAGGCCGCGGCGAGGCTGCCCCCTTATAAAGGACGCGACGAGGCTGCTCCTCACCAAGGAGAGAGCGTCTGGTCTAGAGAGCGGAAGGAATGGAAAGAATTTGCTCATATAAATATTCCAGAGTAGTGATCTTGGCTCTGTCCCAGAAACATGTATATACCAAAGGGTCATATACGTTATACACTGCACACACATATACATAGCACATACCTTATACACTGCACACACACATATATAGCACAAACCTTATACACTGCACACACATAGCACATACCTTATACACTGTACACACATAGCACATACCTTATACACTGTACACACATATATAGCACATACTTATAACTGCATCAACATAATATATAGCACATACCTTATACACTGTACACACATATATAGCACATACCTTATATACACTGCACACACATATATAGCACATACCTTATACACTGCACACATATATATAGCACATACCTTATACACTGCACACATATATATAGCACATACCTTATATATACTGCACACACATATATAGCACATACCTTATACACTGCACACACATATATAGCACATACCTTATACACTGCACACACATATATATAGCACATACCTTATACACTGCACACACATATATATAGCACATACCTTATACACTGCACACACATATATAGCACATACCTTATACACTGCAAACACATATATATAGCACATACCTTATACACTGCACACACATACAGCACATACCTTATACACTGCACACACACATATATAGCACATACCTTATACACTGCACACACACATATATATAGCACATACCTTATACACTGCACACACATATATAGCACATACCTTATACACTGCACACACATATATAGCACATACCTTATACACTGCACACACACATATATAGCACATACCTTATACACTGCACACACACATATATAGCACATACCTTATACACTGCACACACACATATATAGCACATACCTTATACACTGCACACACACATATATAGCACATACCTTATACACTGTACACACGCATATATAGCACAAACCTTATACACTGCACACACATACAGCACATACCTTATACACTGTACACACATAGCACATACCTTATACACTGTACACACATATATATAGCACATACCTTATACACTGCACACACATATATATATAGCACATACCTTATATATACTGCACACACATATATAGCACATACCTTATACACTGCACACACATATATAGCACATACCTTATACACTGCACACACACATATATACAGCACATACCTTATATACTGCACAACACATATATAGCACATACCTTATACACTGCACACACATACCTTATACACTGCACACACATATATATAGCACATACCTTATACACTGCACACACATATATAGCACATACCTTATACACTGCACACACATATATAGCACATACCTTATACACTGCACACACATATATAGCACATACCTTATACACTGCACACACATATATATAGCACATACCTTATACACTGCACACACACATATATAGCACATACCTTATACACTGCACACACATACAGCACATACCTTATACACTGCACACACATATATAGCACATACCTTATACACTGCACACACACATATATAGCACATACCTTATACACTGCACACACACATATATAGCACATACCTTATACACTGCACACACATATATAGCACATACCTTATACACTGCACACACATATATAGCACATACCTTATACACTGCACACACATATATAGCACATACCTTATACACTGTACACACACATATATAGCACATACCTTATACACTGTACACACACATATATAGCACATACCTTATACACTGTACAAATATATAGCACATACCTTATACACTGCACACACATACAGCACATACCTTATACACTGCACACACATATATAGCACATACCTTATACACTGCACACACATATATATAGCACATACCTTATATATACTGCACACACATATATAGCACATACCTTATACACTGCACACACACATATATAGCACATACCTTATACACTGCACACACATATATAGCACATACCTTATACACTGCACACACACATATATAGCACATACCTTATACACTGCACACACACATATATAGCACATACCTTATACACTGCACACACATATATAGCACATACCTTATACACTGCACACACACATATATAGCACATACCTTATACACTGTACACACACACATACAGCACATACCTTATACACTGCACACACACACATACAGCACATACCTTATACACTGCACACACACATATATAGCACATACCTTATACACTGCACACACACATATATAGCACATACCTTATACACTGCACACACACATATATAGCACATACCTTATACACTGTACACACATATATAGCACATACCTTATACACTGCACACACATATATAGCACATACCTTATACACTGCACACACACATATATAGCACATACCTTATACACTGTACACACATAGCACATACCTTATACACTGCACACACATATATAGCACATACCTTATACACTGCACACACATATATATAGCACATACCTTATATATACTGCACACACATATATAGCACATACCTTATACACTGCACACACATATATATAGCACATACCTTATACACTGCACACACATATATAGCACATACCTTATACACTGCACACACACATATATAGCACATACCTTATACACTGCACACACACATATACACTCACCGGCCACTTTATTAGGTACACCTGTCCAACTGCTCGTTAACACTTAATTTCTAATCAGCCAATCACATGGCGGCAACTCAGTGCATTTAGGCATGTAGACATGGTCAAGACAATCTCCTGCAGTTCAAACCGAGCATCAGTATGGGGAAGAAAGGTGATTTGAGTGCCTTTGAACGTGCATGGTTGTTGGTGCCAGAAGGGCTGGTCTGAGTATTTCAGAAACTGCTGATCTCCTGGGATTTTCACGCACAACCATCTCTAGGGTTTACAGAGAATGGTCCGAAAAAGAAAAAACATCCAGTGAGCGGCAGTCCGGTGGGCGGAAATGCCTTGTTGATGCCAGAGGTCAAAGGAGAATGGGCAGACTGGTTCGAGCTGATAGAAAGGCAACAGTGACTCAAATAGCCACCCGTTACAACCAAGGTAGGCAGAAGAGCATCTCTGAACGCACAGTACGGCAAACTTTGAGGCAGATGGGCTACAGCAGCAGAAGACCACACCGGGTGCCACTCCTTTCAGCTAAGAACAGGAAACTGAGGCTCCAATTTGCCCAAGCTCATCGAAATTGGACAGTAGAAGATTGGAAAAACGTTGCCTGGTCTGATGAGTCTCGATTTCTGCTGCGACATTCGGATGGTAGGGTCAGAATTTGGCGTCAACAACATGAAAGCATGGATCCATCCTGCCCTGTATCAACGGTTCAGGCTGGTGGTGGTGGTGTCATGGTGTGGGGAATATTTTCTTGGCACTCTTTGGGCCCCTTGGTACCAATTGAGCATCGTTGCAACACCTTGTGGAATCTATGCCACGAAGAATTGAGGCAGTTCTGAAGGCAAAAGGGGGTCCAACCCGTTACTAGCATGGTGTACCTAATAAAGTGGCCGGTGAGTGTATATAGCACATACCTTATACACTGCACACACATATATAGCACATACCTTATACACTGCACACACATATATAGCACATACCTTATACACTGCACACACACATATATAGCACATACCTTATACACTGCACACACATACAGCACATACCTTATACACTGTACACACATAGCACATACCTTATACACTGTACACACATAGCACATACCTTATACACTGCACACACATATATAGCACATACCTTATACACTGCACACACATATATAGCACATACCTTATATATACTGCACACACATATATAGCACATACCTTATACACTGCACACACATATATATAGCACATACCTTATACACTGCACACACACATATATAGCACATACCTTATACACTGCACACACACATATATAGCACATACCTTATACACTGTACACACATAGCACATACCTTATACACTGCACACACATATATAGCACATACCTTATACACTGCACACATATATAGCACATACCTTATATACTGCACACATATATAGCACATACCTTATACACTGCACACACACATATATAGCACATACCTTATATACTGCACACACATATATAGCACATACCTTATACACTGTACACACATATATAGCACATACCTTATACACTGCACACACATATATATAGCACATACCTTATACACTGCACACACACATATATAGCACATACCTTATATATACTGCACACACATATATAGCACATACCTTATACACTGCACACACATATATAGCACATACCTTATACACTGCACACACACATATATAGCACATACCTTATACACTGCACACACACATATATATAGCACATACCTTATACACTGCACACACATATATAGCACATACCTTATACACTGCACACACATATATAGCACATACCTTATACACTGCACACACACATATATAGCACATACCTTATACACTGCACACACATATATAGCACATACCTTATACACTGCACACACACATATATAGCACATACCTTATACACTGCACACACATATATAGCACATACCTTATACACTGCACACACACATATATAGCACATACCTTATACACTGCACACACATATATAGCACATACCTTATACACTGCACACACATATATAGCACATACCTTAAACACTGCACACACATAGCACATACCTTATACACAGATATTATAGTACATACCTTATATACTGTACACATATATAGCACATACCTTATACACTGCATATATATATATATATATATATATATATATATATATAGCACAAAACAATTTTTTTTATAACAGGGGATATAGAGGGGCACTACAAATTTTATTTACGCAGGGGGGAAAATAAGCAATACAAATTTTTTAAACAGGGGATATATAAAAATTTCAAAACCCCTTACATTGTAAATACACAGGGTACATAGATACAGCACATTTCATTGTAAAAACACAGGGGGATATAGATACAGCACATACATTGTTTTAAAAAAACCAGGGGTATAGAAAAAAAGCCAAACATTGTAAATACACGGGATTTAATACAGCCAAAAATTTTATATACACAGGATATCATTTCACAATTTCATTGTATATACCAGGGGGTAAAGTAAAGCACTTCATTGTATAACAAGGGGATTAAAAAGAAAACAGCACTTTCAAATTTTAAAATAACCCCCAAATGGGGTATAATTTTCGCACAAAAAATTGTATATACACAGGGGAGATAGATACGCAAAAAACTCGTTTTAACACAAGAATATAGATAAAAACACATAATTTTTTTATACTCGGGGGGGATAGATTTCAGGGACAAAACATTGGGGATAAAACACGGATATATAGAAACAGCACATACCTTTTATATAAACAGGAGATATAAATACAGCACACACAATTTTAAATACACGGGGTTTTAGTTCAACACAACATTGAAAATTCAAAGGGGGTTAGATAAAGCAAACAAATTGTTTTTTTCACCCGGGGTAAGAAACAGGCACCCTACATTGTACATAAAACGCAAAAGATGCAACATACATTGTTTAACAAAAGGGGATATAGATGAGCACAAAAATTGTATATCACAGAACATAGATCCCAAAACACATAATTGGTATAACACAGGGGAAAAAGATGCAGCACATTCTTTGTATATCACAGAACATTGATACGGCCCATACATTTTATATACACCCGGGATTTAAACAGCCCCATACATTTTGTTAAAAAACGGGGTTAGTTTCCACACATACATTGTATTTTTACACAGAGGATATAAATACAACTACATTGTTAAAACACAGGGGGGATAGATTTCGACACCCCCCCATTAAAATTATATCCCGGGGGGTTTGATTTAAAACACAAAACATTGTATTTTTACAAGGGGATAAAAGATAAGACATACATTGTATTTACCGAACATAATGCAGCACCAAATTGTATATACCACATATATACAACAAATCCCTTGTATTTACACATTTTCATGAACAGCAAACATTGTATAAACAAGGGGGTTTTGATACAGCACCCCACATTTTTATTTCACGGGGTTTTAGATCAGACCCATATTTTTAAAATTTCACGGGGTTTTTGATACAGCAAATTTCAATTTGTAAAATACACAGGGGGGATAGATGCAGCACATAAAATTGTTATAAAAAGGGGGGAAGATACAGCCCATACATTGTATTACCAGGATTTAGATACGGGACATAAAAATTTTTTATACCCAAATGGATATAGTTTCCCGCATACAACCCTTTTATTTACACAGGGGGTTGATAAGCACATTATTTGTAAAATTTCAAAGGAGATGTAGAATTTCAGACAAACATTGTTAAAAATACCAAATAGATAAGATTTCAGAACATTAAATTTTTTATACACAGGGAAAATATAGGGTACAGCACATAAAATTGTAAAATACAAGTAATAGATTTTTGCCACACTTTTTATATTTCAAGGGGGTTTTAGAAAACCAAAACCAAAATTTTAAAATACACAGGGGATTTTAGTACAGCACCACATTGTATATAACCGGGGATTAGATACAGCACATACATTGTTTATAAAAACCCGGGGGGAAAAATGCAGCACATTTCATTGTTTAACACAGGGGAGGGGAACAGCACCCTTTAAATTTTAAATACACAGATTAGTTTCAGCACATACATTTTTTAAACACAAATGGTAAAAAATACAGCAAAACCTTGTATTTAAAACCCGGGGGGGTAGATACAGCAAATACATTTATATAACAGGAAAATTTTAGATTTCCCGCAAAATAAATTGTATCTTAAAAAGGGGATATAGATAAGACCCATAAATTTTATTACACAGGAAAATTTTTGTTTCAGCACAACATTGTATATACAACAGGGGAATTTAAAAACAGGGAAAAATTTGTATATACCCCAGGGGAAAATAATACGCACAACAAAAATATACACAGGGGGAAAAAAAAAGGGGGGTACCCGCAACCACATTTGTAAAAACACAGGGGGGATAGATCCCGAAAATACCCTTGTATTTCAAAAGGGGGTATATATCCCGCACAAACATTGTATTTTTACAGGGGTATGATCCCAGCAATACAAATTTTTTAAAAATCACAGGGGATATAATCCCCCACAAACATTGTTTAACACAAGGGGTTAGTAACCCGCACACAAATTTTTATATAAAGGGGGTATAGAAAACAGAAAACAAAATTGTATATAACTGGGGGGTTTTAGATACGCACATACTTGTATAAACACAGGGTTAGATCCCGCCATTAAAATTGTATATACACAGGAGATATAGATACGCCCCCACACTTTTTAATTACAAGGAAAATTTTGAAAAAAGCACACAATTGTGTATCACAGGGGATATAGATAACCACACCACTTTTTGGGAACACAGGGAGATAAAACAGCAAAAACATTGTATATACACAAAGGGGGTATTTTTTACTTTACATACTTTTTTTTATAAAAAGGGTATACATAAAAGCAAAATAACATTGTATTTTACAAAAGGGAGAATAGATCCGGCACATCCCTTGTATTACACAGGGATATAGAAACAGCACAACCTTTTATATACACAAGGGGGTATAGATAAAAGAAAACAAAAGAAAAAACACAGGGGGTATTTGATTTTCAGCAAAGTACATTGTTTTATACACGGGGAGAAAGATAAAAGCACAAATTGATTACAAAAGGGGATTTAGATACAGCACCACATTGTTTTACAAGGGATTTAGATAGAGCACATACCCTTGTATATCACCAGGGATAAAAGATACAGCACATAATTGAAACACGGGGTTTTGATACAGCACAAAACATTGTATAAACACCCCGGGGGTTTGATACCGCCACACATTTTTATATCCCCAGGGGATATAGAAAGCAGCACATAAAATTGGATAAACACGGGGGTATAATTTCCAAACCATAAAAAATTGTATATACAAGGGGAAAAAGATTTCCAATTCATTGAAAATACAAAAGGGATATAGATAAAAAGCACTTTAAATTTTATATACACGGGGATATAGATAAAGCTCCTTTTGATGTATATACGAGGGGATTAATTCAAACCCTTCATTTATTACACAAAGGGGTATTTAGATTTCAGCACTTTCATTGTATATACAAGGTTTTATTTAAAGCAAACACATACAAAGTATATAACAGGATATATAGATGCGCACATACAAATTTTAATTTTTCACAGGTTAAAAAAGTGCAAACAACATACATTGTATATAAAGGTATATAATGCAGCACAACATTGTATATAAAAAGGAATAATTTGATGCAGCACAACATTGTTTTATTTAAAAAGGGTTATAGATACAGCACCAATTTTATATACACAGGGGGGTTAGATGGCCCATACATTGTATATAACAAGGGGTATATTAAAACCGCAATCCTTGTATTTAACAGGGGTATAGATAAAACACATTAAAATTGTATATACCGGGGGTATAGTATAGCACTTTTCATTGTATTTTACAAAGGGGGTTTGATAAAACCAAATACATTGGGAAAAAACAGGAGATATAGATACAGCACACACATTGTTAAAAACACAGGGATATAGATAAAGGAACATAATTTTATTTTCACAGGATAAAGAAAAGCACAACATTGTGTATAACACAGGGGATATAGAAGCAGCAAAATACATTTTAAATATACAGGGGAAATTTTAAAACGCAAAAAAATTTTATATCACAGGTTTTAAGATTTCAAAACATAACACGTATATACACAGGGGAGGAAAAAGATGCAGCAACACATTGTTTTACCCGGGGGTATAGATACAGCCCCGGGACATTGTTTTACAAAAGGGGGGTAAAGATAAAGCACATACATTGTTATACAAAGGGGGGTATAGATGTCAAAATACATTGTATATTAAAAAAGGGGTTTTAAAACAGAAAAAAACATTGTATTTTAAAAGAACATAGTTAAAAGACCCACAAATTGGTTTAATTTCACCCGTGGAGATAAATACAGCAATTTCATTTTTTATTAAAGGAGATATGATAAAAGCAATAAAATTTTTATTAACAAGGGGGATAGATGCGCACATACATTGTATATACCCCGGGGGTTTAGATAAAAGCACCCAAAATTGTAAAATAAACCAAAGGGGAAAATAGATACAGCACATACAATTTTATATTTCCCAGGGGATATAGAAAAAACAGCAATACATTTTATATTAAAAAGGAAAAGATACAGCACATACATTTTTATACCGGGGGATAGATACGCCCCATTCTTTTGGATAACACGGGATATAGTTTCAGCACATTCAATTTTATATACACAGGGGATATAGATGCCAAACACATCATTTATTAAAAAACAGTTCATAGATAAGCAAACAAAAGAAAAAAAACGGGAAAATAGAAACAGAAAATTTTAAATTAATTAACCAGGAGATTAGATACAGCACAAACATGGGAATTTTCAAGGGGGGGATAGATACAGACATTTAAAAATAAAAAAAACAGGGTTTATGATGAAAACACTTTAAAGGGAATCCAATAAAGGGGTGCCAAAAGGGACATAATTTTATATACACAAAGGGGGTATAGATGCAGCACAAAAAATTGTATTTACACTGGGGGAATTTGAAACAGACATACAAAATTGGGATTACACAGGGGGTATAGATACAGAAAACCCCCCAATTTTATTTTAACAGGGGTATGATTCCGCACATAATTTTTAAAATTTCCAGGGGATAAGATAAGCAAAACCCCTTGTATTAACAGGAAAAAAGTTTCAGCCCAAACACTGTATATACAAGGAAAATAGATCCCGCACACAAAATTGGGATATACACAGGAAAATATAGATTCAGACACACATTGTATATAAAAAAATGGGAAAAAAAACAGCACACCATTTTTATATAACACGGGATATAGATGCTGCACATACTTTTTTTATACACAAAGGGGTTTTAATACAGCACAACATTGGGATATTTCACAAAGGGTTTTATTTGATATAGACATACAATTTTTTATTTTTACACAGGGGGGAAAGTTTTTTAAACCCTTTCATTGTATTACACAGGAATATAATACAGCCCCCACATTTTTTTATCAAGCGGATATAGTTCCCGCAATAAATTTTTTTTATACACAGGAGATATAGATACAGCACATACATTGTATATACACAGGAGATATAGATACAGCACACACATTGTATATACACAGGGGATATAGATACAGCACATACATTGTATATACACAGGGGATATAGATACAGCACATACATTGTATATACACAGGGGAGATAGATACAGCACATACATTGTATATACACAGGATATAGATACAGCACATACATTGTATATACACAGGGGATATAGATACAGCACATACATTGTATATACACAGGGGATATAGATACAGCACATACATTGTATATACACAGGAGATATAGATACAGCACACACATTGTATATACACAGGATATATAGATACAGCACATACATTGTATATACACAGGGGATATAGATACAGCACATACATTGTATATACACAGGGGATATAGATACAGCACATACATTGTATATACACAGGGGATATAGATACAGCACATACATTGTATATACACAGGGGATATAGATACAGCACATACATTGTATATACACAGGGGATATAGATACAGCACATACATTGTATATACACAGTACATAGATGCAGCACACACACAGCTACGGCACACTCCTGTTACTGGACACAGTTCACACAGATTCTCTCACACGTTGCGGATCTGAGTCCCAGGAACATCCATGAAATCTGTACCTGACACAGCTTCATCCCCCGCATCCTGCAGCCGCAGCTCCTCCGATGGCAGCTCTGCAAGAGGAGGGCTCTGAGGGGGAGGCAGCGGGAGAGGAGCTCTGTCGCCACCTGGTGTTCATTATACAGAAGGCAGGGCAAAGGCTGAGCAAAGGGGGCAGGATCCGAGAAGTAGGAGGGTTATATTATGTGTGTGTGTGTGTGTGGTGTCGTGTGTGGGGGTGTGTGCCATGTGTCCCCCCCAACAATGTGTGTGTGTGTGTGTGTGTGTGTATAAGATGCAGTGTATAAGGTATGTGCTATATATGTGTGTGTGTAGTGTATATGGTATGTGCTATATATATGTGTGTGTGTGTGTGTGTGTGTGTGTGTGTATAAGATGCAGTGTATAAGGTATGTACTATTTAAGTTGTTTTGCAGTGTATAAGGTAAAGTCAAAATATGTGTGGGGCAGTGTATAAGGTAAAGTTAAAATTGTGGTGTTCAGTGTATTGGGTTTTTTATATAAGTGTGTGCAGTGTAAAAGGTATGTGCTAAATTTTGTGTGTGTTCGTGTAAAAAGGTATGTGCTATAAAGTGTTGCATTTTTAAGGTATGTGCTATATATGTTTTGTGTGCAGTGGTAAAAAAGGTATGTGCTGTTTTTGTTTTGTGCATTTTATAAGGTATGTGCTAATATATTGGGGTGCAGTGTAAAAAGGTTTGTTGGCCCTTTTTATGTGGCGTGTATATAAGGGATGTGTATATAGGTGTGTCAGTGTTAAAGGGAAAGTGTAAAATATGTGTGTTAAAAGTGTAAAAGGTATTTTGGGGGGATGTGCTTCAGTTATAAAGGGTATTTGCTTATTTAAAATTTTTTCAGTGGGATAAGGTTTTGTGCTATATATTTTTGTACAGTGTTTAAAGGGATGTTTCTTTATTTGTGTGCATTTATAAAAGGTAATGGTTTCAAAATATGGGTGTGTGCAATGAAAAAGGTTTGGCTATAAAATGTGTGGTTTTGCCGTGTATAAGGTATGTCTATATAATTGTGTTTCAGTGTTTTAAAGGTAATGTTCTGTTTTGTGCTGCAAATGTATAAAGATTGTGCTATATAAAGTGTGTACAGTGTTTTAAAAGGTTTTGTGCCTTTTATATGTGTGTACCGTAATAAGGTTTTTGTGCGTTTTTTGTGTGTACAAATATATATAGTAAAGTGTTTGTGTTTAAGGTATGTGCGTATGTTGTGCAGTGTAAAAAAGGTATGTTTCAAAATTTGTGTGCAGTGTAAAAAGGTATATGTATATATGTGTGGTTTCAGGGTTTTTAAGGTATTGTATATATGGTTTTTGGGGCAGTTGGGATAAGGTATGTGCTAAAAATTTTTGGTGGTTTCAGTTGTAAGGGGATGTGGATATTTTGTGTGGGCAAATGTTTAAAGGTATGTGCTATAAAATTTTGGGGTGTGGGGTAAGGTTTTAAGTAATATAATTTTTAAAAGTGTAAACAGGTAAAATGCTTTATATGGGGGTGTCCCCTTTAAAGGGATGTGGGTATATATGTGTGTGCATTTTATAAAGGGATGTGCAAAATTTGGTGTGTGCAGTGAAAAAGGTTTTGTTTATATAAGTTGTGTGGGGTGGATAAGGTAGTGCTATTTTAATGTGTGTGCAGTGTATAAGGTTAATGATATATATTTTGTGCAGTTATAAGGTATGTGCTATGTGTGAACAGTGTATAAGGGATGTGCTAAAATATGTGTGCAGTGTATAAGGTAAATTTTCTATATAGGTTTTTGGCAGTATATAAGGTAAATTTTCTTTTATATTTTGTGCAGTGTAAAAGGTATGTGAAATAATTTGTTGCAGTGTATAAGGTATGTGTATATATGTGTGTGGGAGTGTATAAGGTTGTGTCCCACAAATGGGGTGCAGGTAAAAAAGGGATTTACTTTAATTTTTTGTGTACAGTGTATAAGGTATGTGCTTTATGGGTGCAGTGTAAAAAGGAATTGGGGCTATTATTTTTTTGTTTCCGTGAAAAAAGGTATTGGGGGCTTTAAAAGGTTTTGTGCAGTTTTATAAAAGGGTTTTTGCTTTATAAAAGGGGTGGGGTGCAGTGTAAAAAAGGTTTTGTTAATAAGTGTGTGCGTGTTTAAAAAGGGATGTCTAATATGTGGAAAGGCAGAGAAAATTAAGGGATTTGCTAAATATTGTTTTTGCAGTGTATAAGGAAAATTTCTTTTAAATTTGTAAAAGTGTAACAGGTATGGTTTCTTTATTGGTTTTGTGCAGTGTAAAAAAGGGATGGTATATATGTTTTGTGTATAAAAGGGGGGGTGCTAATTTTTTTTTGTAAAAGGGGGTATTAAAGGGGTTTTTTATGTATAAGATAATTTTTGTATATTTTGTGTGGGATTATATAAGGTTGGGCTCATTAATGTGTGTGCAGGGGGTAAAAAAGGGATTTTGCTATATTATTGTTGTGTGCAGTGGTTAAAAAAGGATGTTGGCCCATATATGTGTGTGTGGGAGGGTATTAAAGGAAAAGGCTATAAATTTTGTTCAAATGTTTAAAGGGAAATTTTCATTAAAAAATTTAGAGTACAGGTAAAAGGGATGTGCTGAATGTGTGTGCATGTATAAAAAGGTTTTGGGCTATTAAGTGTTTGAGTTGGGATAAGGGTTTGTGCTAAAATAGTGTGTGCAAATGGGATAAGGGTAAAGGCTATATTTTGTGTGCAATTTTAAAAAGGTAAAGTTGGGTAAATTTATATGTGTGTGCAGTGTTTTTAAAGGGAATTTTTTTATATAATGTGTGGCAGTTTTATAAGAATGTGGGTATAAAATGGTGGGGGCAGTGTATAAAGGGATGTTTTTTTTAAGTGTGTGCGGTTGTATAAGGTATGTGACTTTAAAATTGGTGCCGTTTATTTTTGGTTAAGGGGCTTTTTATAAGTGTTGTGCAGTTAAAAAGGTATTTTGCTATATATGTTTTGTGTTTCAGTGTATTAAATTTTGGCTAATATGTGTGTGTGCAGTGTATAAGGAATGTGCTATATATTTTGTGTGTACAGTGTATAAGGGATGTGCTGTAAGGGGGTTGCAGTAAAATAAAGGGGATTTTTCTATTATGTGTTGCAGTGTTAAAGGTAAAGTCCCAATAAGTTGAGTGTGCAAAGTTATAAGGTATGTTTCTGTTTGTGTTTGCAGTTATAAAAGGGGTTTTTCTGTAAAAAGGTGAGTGTTTAAAAGGGATGTGCTATTTATGTGTGTGGGAGTGTATAAAGGTTTTTGTGCTAATTTTTGTTTTGTGCTTTTATAAGGTAAATTTTCTAAATATGTTTTGTGTGCATGTATAAGGTATTTCATATATGTGTGAGCAGTGTATAAGGTATGTGGTTTATATGTGTGTGTGCAGTGGGAAAGGATGTGTGTATTTTTGTTGCAGGGTTAAAAAAATTTGCAAATTTTGTGTTTGTGTAAGTTTTGTTAAGATTAATTTTTACAGTTGGGATCAGGTATGTTTTATTTTATGTGGGGGTATAAGGGATTGCTATATATTTGTGCAAATGAAAAAGGTAGTGTAAAATATTTGTTTCGTTTTAACGGTATGTGCTATAAATGTGTGTATAAGGTTTTTTTTGGGTTGGGGGGGTTTAAAAAAAGTGTTGTTACAGTGTAAAAGGTATGTGCTAAAAAAATAAAGTGTTTTAAGTGTTTTAAAGGTTTTTTGCTATATTGTGTGTGGGAAGTGTAAAAGGATGTTTCTGTTTCTGTTTGCAGTTATAAGGTTTGTCAAAAAATTTTTTGTTGGGAGTGAAAAAAGTTTTGCTATATATGTTTGTGTGAGTGTATTAAAGGGAAAGTGCTAAATTTTGTGGTGTTTTCGCAGTGGGATTAAAAGGGTTTTTGCTATATATTTTGTGTTTCATTTTTAAGAAAATATTGCTTTATTTGTGGGGGAGTGTATAAGGTATGTGCTTTCAAATTTTATGTGTGTGCAGGGGTTTTAAAAAAATGTGATTTTAAAGTGTGTTTCAAGTGGGTTAAGGAAAGTTCTATATATGGGGTGTTAAAAGTTTTAAATTAAAAGGGATGTTCTGTTTTGTTGTGTTTCAGTGAAAAAGGAAAGTGCTATATTGTGTGGTGCATTTTATTTTGGGATGTGCTTTATGTGGGCAAAAATGTTTTTAAGGTATGGGGCTATATTAGTGTGTGTGCAGTGTATAAGGTATGTGCTTTTATATAAGTGTTTTTGTGTAAGGAAAGTAAATATATATTTGAAAAGGTATTTAGGTATGGGCTATTTAAAAGGTTTTTATAAAAGGGATGTTTCTATATATTGTGTGCGTGTATAAAAATTTTGTGCCCAAAATAAAGGGTGTGCAGTGAAAAAAAGGGTTTGTGCTAAAAATATGTTTTGGCAGTGTAAAAAAGGTTGTGCTTAAAATATGGTGTCAGTAAAATAAAGGTAATTTTGGTATTATTTGGTTGGTGCATTTTATAAAAAGGGATGGGGCTATATTTGGTTTTGGGGGCGTGTTTTAAGGGATGTGGGTATATATGTGTGTGCAGTGTATAAGGAAAGGTTTTATAAATGTTGGGGTGCGGTAAAGGGATGTGCTTTATATGTGTGGGGTGGGGTTTTCAGTTTTAAGGTTTTGTGCTATATATGTGTTTGCATGTAAAAAGGTAAAAAGCTATAAAATGTGTGTGCAGGTATTAAAAGGGTTTTCTAAAATGTTTTGGGTTTTTGCAGTGTAAAAAGGTATGTGCAAAAATTTTTGGTGTGTGCAGTGTATAAGGTTTGTGAAAATTAAAGTGTGTGGTTTTCAGGTAAAGGTAAATTTTTATAAATGAGTGTTGTGTGTGCAGTTTTATTTGGGGATGTTCTATATATGTGTGTGTGAAATGTTTAAGGTATGACTATATGTGTGTGTGCAGGTATAAGGGAAAGTTTATTTATGTGTTGTGCAGTGAAAAAGGAAAGTAAATAATTTTGTGTGTGCAGTGTAAAGGTATGTTTCTAAAAAGGGGTTTTGGGGAGTGGAAAAGGTAAAAAGCTATTATGTGTGGGGTTCAGTATATGTGCTATATTTAATTTTGGGGCAGTTTTATTTAAGGGTATGTTCTGTTGTGTGTGCAGTATATAAGGTATGTTCTATTTAAGTTTGTGCGTTATTTAAAATTTTTTTGCTATTTATGTGTGTGGTGCAGTGAATTTAAAGGGATGTGCTATATATGTTTGGGGGCAGTGTTTTTTAAAAAATTTTGCTATAAAAATTTTGTGCAGTGTATAAAGGGGTTTGGGGCTTTTTATAGTTTGTGTGCATTTTATTCTGGGATGTGCTATATATGGTGTGTGTGCAGTTTTAAGGTATTTTGCTTTTATATGTTGTGTGCAAGTGTTTTAAAAAAAGGGAAAGGGGCTATAAAATTTTGGGGGTTTCAGTGTATAAGGTTTGTGGTATAATGTGTGTGGCGTTTAAGGAAAGTCTATATAATGTGTGGGGTGGGAGTGTTTTAAGGGATGGGCTATATATGTGTGTGTTCTGTGTATAAGGTATTGAAAACTTTAGGTTTCGGTGCAGTGTATAAGGAAAGTGCCCATAAAAATTTTTAGTTGGCAAATGTATAAGGTTTGTAAAAATTGTGTGGGGTCAGTGTATAAGGTTAAAGTGCTATAATGGATTTTGCAGTGTATTTAAAGGGATGTTTTAAAAATTTTGTAGGTGCCCGGTAAAAAGGTTGGCCCTTTTTTTGTGTGTGCATTTTATTTGGTAATTTTCTATAATGTGTGTTTGCATATATGTTGGGTATTTAAGTGGTTTCAGTTTTTTAAGGTGTTCTGTAAAGTTGTGTGCCCCTGTATAAGGCTTGTCTACTATTTGTTTTTGGGGCATGTTAAAAAAGGGATGTGTATATGTGGGGTGTGCAGTTTAAAGGTTTGTTTCTATATTTATTTTTGTGTGGGAGTGAAAAAGGTATGTGCAAATATGTGTGTGCCTTTTATAAGGAAAGTGCTTTATATTTTGGGTGGGTGTTTAAATGTAAAAAGGTAAGTGCTAAAATAAAGTTGGGGGTTTCAAAAGGGTTTAAAAGGGAATGCTTTAAGGGGTGTGCGTGTATAAAAGGGATTGCTATAAAATTTTTGTGTGTTTTGGGAGAAAATTTAAGGGGATTTTGCTGATAATTTTTTTTGGGCAGTGTATAAGGTTATGTTTCTAATTTTATGTGTGGTTGGGAGTGGGAAAAAGGTAAGTGCAATATATTTTGATTTTGGGAGTGAATTTTAAAGGTTTTGTTAAAATTTGGTTTTGTGTGCAGTGGAAAAAGGTTTTGTTTAAATAATGTGGGGCAGTTTTATAAGGAAAGTGCAAAATTTGTGTGTGCCGGTAAAAGGGAAAGTGGGTATATATTGGGGTTGTGCAAATAAAAAGGAATGTCGAAAAATTTGTTTGGGGAAGTTGTATAAGGAAAAGGCTTTTATAAGTGTGTGCAGTGAAAAAAAAGGTTTTTGCTAATATGTTTTGTTGCAATTTTAAAAAGGTATGTCAAAATAAAGTGTGTAAGTGTAAGGTATGTCCTTTTAAAAATTTTGTGTTCATTTTAAAAAGGTTAAAGGGCATATATGTGTGGCAGTGTATAAGGTATGTTTCTTTATATGTGTGTTTTCAGTGTTAAGGTATTTGCCTAATATGTGTGTTGGGGTGCAAATGTATAAGGAAGGGGCTATAAAATGTGTTTACAGTGTATAAGGAAAAGGGGCTTTTTATGTGTGTGTGGGAGTGTAAAAGGTATGTACTTTAAAAATGTGTGTGGGAGTGTATAAAAGGGATGTGCTTATTTGTGTGTGCAGTGTATAAGGTATGTGCTATAAATTTTTGTGTGCGTTTTATGTGCTATATTTGTGGTGCAGTGTTTAAAGAAAGGCTATATTGTGTGTGTGGCCCGTTTTATTAAAGGTTTTGTGTATATTTGTGTGTGTGCAGTGGTTAAGGTATGTGCGTATTTTGTGTGTCAGTGATAAGGTATTTTGCTTAAAAATATGTGTGTTTTTGCGTTTTAAAAGGGGATGTGTAAAATTTTTTGTGCCGGGGTATTTAAAGGGATGTGGGTAATTTGTTTTGGTGTGTGTTTCAGTGATAAGGTAGGGGCTATAAAAGTTTTGGGTGCAGTGTTTAAGGTATGTGCTTTTTGTGTGTGCAGTTTATTTGGGATGTGCTTTTTATGTGTGTGAGTGCGTATATAAGGTTGTCCGTTTAAAGGGTTTTTGCAGTGTTTTTTAAAGGGTTTTTGGGAATTTTTATGTGTGTTGCAAGGGGTAAAAGGTATGTTTATATATTTTTTGTGGTGGTGGTATAAGGTAAATTCTATTTTTGTTTTGTGTGCCGTGTAAAAGGTATGGTGTAAAATTTTTTGGTGTGCAGGTTAAAGGTTGGGGTGCGTGTATAAGGGATGTGTATATTTTTTTTTGCAGTATATAAAGGGGTTTTTTGGGTATAAAAATGGTTTGTGCGTGTATAAGGGATGGCTAATATATTTGTTGGGGGGAGTGTATTTTGGGAAAGTGGGGGTTTTTCCCGGGTATTAAAGGTTTTGGTGCTATTTTGGGTGCAGTATATAAGGATTTATGTGTTAAAATTTTTGGGGCAGTTTTAAAAAGGTAAAGTGCCCATAATGTGTCTGCAGTGAAAAAGGTATGTTTTCAAAAAATTGGGTGTGCAAAGGGATAAAAGGGATGTGGGTTAATTTTTTGTGAAAATTTTTTAAAGGGAAGTTTCTTAATGGGGTGTGCAGTGTATAAGGTATGTGCAAAAAAATTTTGTGTGCATGTTTTAAGGTAAAGTTATAATGGGGGATGTGCAGGGTATAAGGTTGTTTCAAAATAAGGGGTGGTTTTGCAGTGTATTAAAGGGATGTGCTATATTGTGTGTACAGTGTATTTAAATTTTGTTTCCCATATATGTGTGTGCGGTATAAGGTAAGTGCTAAATAAAGTTGTGCAGTGTAAAAAGGTATGTGCTAAAATATGAAATTTTGCAGTGGAAAAAGGTATGTGTTTTAAAAATATGTTGGTGTGCAGTTATAAGGTATGTTTCTATTATGTTGGGGTGCAGTTTTATAAAGGGGTGTTTAAAAGTGTGGAAAAAATAAAGGAAAATTTTGTACAGTGTATTTAAAGGTTTTATATCTTATATGTGTCATTTGTAAGGTTTTGGGCTATATTGTTTTTTTTTGGTGTAAAATATATTTGCTTTTATTTTCAAAATGAAAACCCGGGAGTTTCTCTATCTGACATGAAATCAGAATAAACCTACCCCGTTTTAGGGTCAAATTTGGAACCAAATTTTTCTATTTCCCCCAAATTTTCAGAATTAAAGAAAAGGGGGGGATTTTTAAGGCATTTTTATTCTTTCTGTCAGAAGTTTCCCCCCATGTCATTTGTATTTGGGGGCTTTGCCCCCTTTTAAAACCCCCTTTGGGGCTTGGGTTTAAGTTCTTTGGGTCCTTCCACGGCTTCTCACAATAGTTTTTTTGGGGGGAAAAAATTTTTTGGGCCCCTTTTTTCCTCCGACAGAATGGGTCGCTGAGCCATGTTTGGGGGGCTTTTTGCTCGCTGGGGGGCCCTATTTGGGGGGGCTCTTGCTCGCTGGGGCCCAAAGTTTGGGGATCTCTTTCTCGCTGAGCCCTTTTTGGTTTTTGGGGGGGGGGTCTCTTGCCTCGCTGAGGCCAAAATTTTTGGGGGTTTTCTTTGCTCGCGGGGCCATGTTTGGGGGGGGCTCTTGTCCCTTTAGCCGTGTTTGGGGGTCTCTTGCTCGGGTGAGCCCTTTTTTGGGTCTCTTTTCGTGAGCCAAAATTTGGGGGTCCCCTTGCTCGCTGGTATGTTTGGGGGGGTCTCTTGCCGCGAGGCCATGTTTGGGGGTCCCCTTGATCCGGGTGATGCCAAAGTTTGGGGTCTCTTCCCCGCTCCCGGGCCCCCTTTAGCTTTGCCCTTTCATTCCAATTTGGTGAGAAACAGGGCTTTTTTGACGGCGCTCCAAAAAAAAATGGACCCCGGTTCTCCTTAAGGGCCCCCTTTGGGAAACCCGTTTGGCCCTTTGCTTCCCGGGTTTATTGTCCCATTTGGAGAAATCTTTTCCCCCAAGCGAAAAACCTTTTCCCGGCGATGTCTTTGAGATGTTTTCTTCAGTTTCCCACATAAAAATTTCTTTCCTCAGGAAGCCAAACTATTTTGTGAAGTGTCCCGTCCCCCCGCAG
>JAODAL010045585.1:0-31795 GCA_025379985.1 Phyllomedusa bahiana
CCAAATTTTGTTATTCCTTTTTGTCAGGTTCCTAAAAAGGTGTCAGGATGCGCTGTCTATTTCTCTAGGGAGGATGGGAGAATAAAGGAAAAGGGACTTTCCCGGAGGTCTAATGGAAGATCACGGGCCGCTGACACCCAAATGAGGGTAAGCACCAAGGAGTTTTGTATTCTAAAACCCATAAGGATATTGTGTCCATAGCCCATATTAAAAAACATTGAACGTGTCCCCCCTTTTTATCCCGCCTTTTCCCCCAAATTTCCTAGAAGCTCTATAACATGGAGACCGGTGACTGCAGCCTTAGGCCTTAAAACCCTCATCGTCCGTCCATGATTCAGCTGGAGTTTGTGCACTTTGTCTCATGATGACGGGTTTATAGCTGTGATGAGGTGTATTTTGAGTGTCTTTACTATCAATACTGCTTGTCTTCTTCAGGTCCTCATTTGGGACTCTCACAGCTAAAGACAATGGCCCTTTTCATCAATGCCCCTAAAGGGGATGGACAATACGTAGCCCTCGGGCCCCCCCAGGATATTAGACCCACCCTGGAGATCATCTACTTGGTAAAGGAGAGGTGAGAGCTCCATACCTCGTTTATCTCTTATCAGTAACAGGTGAATGATGGGAAAGGTAGGGGTTTTCTTAGAATTAAAATTTTACAGGGCCCCCCATACCATTGTTACAGACGTAAGCAAGACCCCATCTTCAAAATATTTGTTTTAATAATCCTTTTTCCATCAAGCAATCCCATATAAAAATCCAATAATCAGGGGAAAATCAAAAGTTACATACATGAAAAAACCCAATTTTTATTTGCCTAGTTTTGTGATGTATCTTAACTATGTTCTTTGTCTTGTTCGGTGAAACCAGTGAAGGGTTTATTTATTTTTTTTACCAGGGTTTCCGTCAGGGCCGCCCTTATTGGGGGTCACCCCTAATTTGATGGGTAGGGAGTAATTGTTTTTGGGGAAAGTGTAAGGTCTTTTTGAAATTTTTTTATTGGGTGAAATTTGTTATTTTTAATCTTACACTAAAAGGACCCCTTTGTGGGTCTCTGGGCAATTTCCAAAAGGTAGGGGACTGATTAGGGAGCGCCTTGAACATTTGAAAAAAAGAAAAAAGTAATGTCATAAAGTCCTACGGGAAATTCGAGGCTTGAGGACAATTTTTAAACCTCTTTTAAAGGGGCTTTACAAAGAGACGGCTATGCCTGGTCCAACCCTTATTTATGGGCTCAATGCTTTTGAAAAAAACAGCAAATAAAGCAGCCCAAATAACCAAAAAAGAAACCTTTCTCGAAAGACTTAAAAGAAGATATGATGAACTTCAAAACCCAAAAACAAACAGAACTTAAAACCTCGGGAAAAGAGACTGAAAAATTCAGTAGTTACGCCCAAAATTATAAAAGGGGCATACGGACTATTTAAAAAACCGGGTCTAATACAGACAAGAAGACCGCGCTTATGGTAATAAGGTAGATGTTGCTGGGACAATTCCCCATCTTGATACAACATCGGTGAACTCCTCTTTGGGTTCAGAAAAGATCACACTTCTAAAAAAATATAATCTATTTCTAGGATACTATCAATAAGCAGCTCACAAAAGAAAAATATATCCAGAATAATTGTTTAAAACCATACTTTTATAGATATACATTAAAACAGTTATAGCTCATGAAAAACCAAGAAGACACAAAACCACCCGATCAAAATTACATACTCTGTCAAACTAACTCCCGGACCCTATTGTACTATATTGTAACCTGAAACAGTCACACACATGTACAATATACAGTTAGGAAATACTCACGAAAAAAATTAAACTGTAGGCTGTCTACACAAATGACGCAGAGATGTATGAGACGGCCCCAATCAGGAGAACTAGGCAGAAAATTTTACATAATAGCCCTAATATAAATCAATCCCATGGTGGGAGCACTTCCGTCCCTGAAAAAGACGACCCCTCCTATCGTAGCTGACCCTATATAGCCCCTCAAATACCACACGATTAAATCCTGCACCAGCGCTAGAGACATAAGCAAAACGCAATATGTCAAAACAAGGATAATTAAATAATCCAAAAAAATACCTTAAATATTCCCCTGTCCCGACCGTTTCCCCAGAATAGCTGGTTCACCAGGGGACAAACATTAGAATTACCCAAGATCCAGAAGATGAAGACATGATAAGGTGGAACCACATGATATGTAATAGATGAATGGGACATACCACTGAAGGGATTAAAAACAGGATGATAACAGACCGTACTGATGGATTACGGATATTAAAACTTCTTTTAAGTGAACTTCTTGTAGCTATAAACACAATATAAAATCCTGGTGGGCAGACTCAGTCCCTAGAGAACTATCTGCAAGCAGGAATTCGTCCCTAAAATGTTTTAAGAGGGAATGCAATACACCCCCCCCCGCAAGAGGTCCTGTTCCCCCACAGTTATTGATTAAATGGGAAAAGGAACTGCATGAATGCTCCTTGAATTGATGAGATTGCTTTAGAGGAGAAAAAGATAATTTTGGAGACCACATCTAAAAATTTACAGGAGAAAATTGAACAAACGCTTAGTTTAAAGAAACCAGACTCTCTCGAGGAGGAAGCCGATCACAGAACACTTTGGAGAAATCCAAAGGGGTTTAAGAGGATAGGAAACATAAGCAGTATAACGGACTCAAAAGAGTTCAAAGAGAAGTGGCCTGTTCATATTTACAGGAGCGCACTATTAGTGCCGTAAAGGAAACAATCCATCATCTTCTATCTTGAATCTCTGAACCAGAATCAAGAGGACCTCAAAGAGGAAAGAAAGGGAGACCCAGGGCAGGAGGGTGGAAATTCTTCAAGGCCTCGTCAATCATCTAGTCATCCTCTTTTTTTTTAGAGAACAGGCGATAAACAATGGTACGTCCAGAGAAAAAGGCATAAGATACTATGATGGATGTCAGATTAATCAATTTGTCCCGATAGACAACTACGGACAAAGAAACAGTAGTAATATCAAAAGCTTAATCTCGCCCATCATGAAATACAGAAGTTTCAATTGGATTACGACATTAAACGCATAGACTAAGAAGTTTATCTCTAAACGCGTCGGTGTTTTTTTGTCTACCGTCATGCCTTTCACTAATTTGAAATTTTAAATGGTTCTTTAATAAAGTCTGTTTATTTTATACTATTTTCAACATTTTAGGCATATCACCAAGTTGCTGGATTTTCCACAAATTTTTTTCAATGTCTATTACCCTTTTTGTGAGACGCCTGAAATGGCACAAATTCTTTAAACATAAGGATTTGAATGAGGCCAGAGCACTTGGTATAAATGAAGAAGATTTATCTGATGTGAGATTATTGCTGGATTGGAGGATAGTTTGGGAAAGAGAGGTTTACTGATTCTAAAACCCAGGAGTACTCGTATGCCACTATCAAGAGTGCCAGAGATTGATCCGTTTTTGAAATTATATCAATTGACCTGGATAGACTGAGATTTTAATCTCTAGAATAAATAACCTTACAAGGATAAAATAAGGCATTATGAGGGTTTGAGCATGATGAGACTATTATCTTGAAACCTTCAGATAAATGTGGTATTTTGGTCATATTGGACATGTATAATATCTGGGATGTGTATTGCATTACTGCATGAGAGGATACTTAGCCATTTTAAAAAGACCCGAGCAGAACAGTTTTTTAGTATCTTGAATTGGGATATACTAGTGGAGGCAATTTAAGACGGTTTTGATCTCTAAAAATTGATTCAGTTTATGATTCTAAACATCCATAGTACCCTGTTCTATGTCACATCCCTAAAATACATAAGGGACACACACAGCTTAAAGGACGACCAATATGTTCTGGGGTCAATTGTTATCCAAAATGTGAGTGTATATATACATAAAACTTGAAGAAGATTGTTTTTTTGCTAACTTCCTTCATTCATAAAGGACACCCCAGATTTATTAAGGAGACTCGAAGGGGATGACAGTAGAAACAACACCATGCTGTGTTAATAGACGTTGAGCCCTCTACAGTATATCCCGTATGATTTGTGGACCAGGCTGTAATAATTTTCTAATCCTCCCTAGAACACTATACAATGTACATAATGCATTCATTGAACGTTTATCTCTTTTGTGATGAGCCATAACTATATAGTTTTCAATGGGTGAATTCCACCACCACTCAGGTTCGTCCACGGGGACCCTTGGCGCCCCGAAATAAGCAAACCTATTCCAGGGCTGGAGGAGAGACCCATTGTTTTTTTCAGAGGAAAACCAGCCCCAACACGAATAACATCCTTATGTGGGGCAGATACTGATGACATTATCATTTTATGGAAATGGGCTCAACACAAGAGTTTGACACCTTCGTTGAAAATTAAACCTCAATGACATTCGTAATGAAATTAACTCGGCCAAAAGAGCGTGGTCTCTTTCCATTTTGGATATTTTTATCTTAAAAGACAGGGCAATTTACATACAAAAACGTTTCGGAAAATTACTGCAACGAACAGTTTACTCCGATGGGAAAGTTATCACCCCACGAATTTAAAACGTGGTATTCCGAAGAGACAGTTCCTTCGAATACGTAGAAACTGTTCACGGGACGGAGATTACTTATTTCAAGCGAAAGATCTGAAAACGCGCTTTTTAAGTCGGGGTTACCCCATTGATGTGGTTCAAGAAATGTATCAGGAAGTTTCTAAATTTGATAGATCTAAGGTATTGGTTGAAACAAGAAATCGTCAGGTCGATAATGACAAAAAAGCCAGAATAGTGGCGGATTTTGATCAAGGTCATGTGGCTGCTAAAGGAGTATTCAGAGGCATTGGGATATTCTTTTGTCTGACCCTGACCTTGGAGATATTCTACCGAAATTTACTCTAATAACGTATAGACGCGGTAGATCACTACGGGATTGACTAGTTCATAGTCTGTATACCCCGGTTAAACGATCAGGTATGTGGCTGGATAGGCGCCCATTGGGTACTTATCGATGTGGCGACAACTGTATTGCCCAATCAAAAGTTTTTGTAGATTATCACACTGGTAAGATATACAGACAAATGGATTTCTCTAATTGCAAAACTGAAGGTGTGGTATACCTTTGTATGTGTAGTTTTCCCCTTGGTTATGTTGGAGAGACGAAGAGACAGTTTAGGAGGAGAATAGGGGAGCATTTGGCCGATATGAAACATCAGAGAGACACCCCTCTGGCCCGACATGCCATTGAATTTCATGGTAATGACAACAATCAATTCAAATTTACTGTTGTTGAAGTCATACGGAAATCACCTAGAGGTGGTGATTGGGATGGCATGATCTTGAGGAAAGAGACAGAGTTGATACATAGATTGCGTACTGTATCCCCAGCAGTTCTCAATGAATCTTTATACTTTGGTTGTTTTTTGTGAAAACTTTCTTTGGCTTCCTCTTTTTTTTTTTTCTCATTAACTTTCTGTGAACTCTTGCATCTTGTATTTATGGCTCGGAATATCGCTCTGTGTTTTGTAGCATTCCCTATGTTTTCATCAGTATTATCTTTGGATATTGTTTAGTCCTCTTGATATGTATATACATTAATCACTGTCACGAGTGGCGCTGCAGCCCGGGGTCCGGGCTGCAGGCGCACTCGTTGCCCGATAACGCGGGCCGCACCGGGTGCAGACAGCGCCGCGTCCCGTTGGCACCCACCGGACCCCAAGTCACCCATCTCACCTGACCCCGCTCCGGACTGTGTCAGCGGCCGGTGTCGCGCCCACGGCCCCTTAGGCACGCGCGCGCCGGCTCTCGCAAATTTAAAGGGCCAGCGCGCCCATAATGAAAACACCTGCCGCTGTCCCTATATCTAAGTTTTCCACCTCTTCCTGGCCCTGGCCGATTCCATAGCGCTCTGACCTAGCGAGGAAGCCCAATCTACTTCCGGTTGTCCTATCCAGTGTACCATCTCTCCACTTGCGTTCTCCGAACTACGAACCTTCCGCTGCCTCCCCCGACCTTCCGGCCCGTCCCTGACCTACGAGTTGCCTGCCCGATTCTGTACCGCGCTATTCCTTGCTACCACTGCAAGCAAGTCACATCAGGGGTAACGACCTTGTGGAATCCCGCCGCAGCAAGTCCATCCCGCCAAGGTTCCGTTACCCAGCCTGGAGGATCTGACGTCCATCGTTGCCCAGCAGTCCCAGCAGTGACCAGCTAGCACAGCAGTTGGAATCAGCTGACGTCCATGATGCAGCATTTCGTGCCTCCCAACGGCAGTCCTCCGCCATCTTCCTCCGCATTCCTCGCACCTGCCCGCGCCCTCACCGCCTTGCTCCCGGCTATCGCTCCCCAAAGTTCGAGGGAGACCCGAAACCTATGCAGGGGGATTATTACTCAAGTGCTCTATGCACGTGGAGCTAATGGGCCGACCATTTCCCGTCCGAAACGCGCAAAAGTGGGGTTTGTCCTCGGCCTGCTCTCCGGGAAGGACTCTGGCGTGGGCAACCCCCCTCTGGGATAGGGAGATCCTCTGGTGGGCACCCTGCAGCCTTCTTTTAAGGAGTTCCGTTGCGTTTTTGAGGAACCGGCACGGGCCTCGTCGGCAGAGACCGCACCCTGAACTTTCGCCACGGAGAATCCTCTGGTGACAACGCCATCCAATTCCGTTACTTTGCCTCGGAGCTGACCTGAATGAGGCCGCCCTTCTGTGCCACTTCCAAGAAAGGCCTCTACTAGCCGGGGTCCAAGGATGCCGCTGGCCGCAAGGATCTTACCGGCTTCCTTGTCTGATGTTGCTCCACCTGGCCACGAATTGATGTGCGTTTCTCAGAAAGGGAAAAGAGCTCCACCAGGAACGCGACTCTGGCTCGACCTCGTCGCTTTCCGCGCTTGGCTCCAGGTATTCGAAGCTGCCTGTACCACCACCCTCCTGTAATGTATCAGCATTCCAGCGAGGGAGCCCATGCAGGTCGCCGGCGTTACTCTCAGAACAAGAGCTGCCTGACGCCGCACTGAGAACCTATGTCTGTACTGTGCAAGTCCTAAACTCTTCCTGAGGGACTGTCCCTTCGTCCGCGCCAGAGAACGCGCGCACCTAGGGCGCCGGGATAGGCGTCCCTGGGTGTGAACAGTCCCCCCTCCACGTCTAACCATGCCGTGCAGATCACTTCTAGTTCTGGAGTGAAGATTCAAGCCTCTGCCTTCTTGACTCCAGCTCGCGGAAATTTTTATGGATGCTGCCCGGGTGTCGAAGCTTCGCCTTCCTACCGTTCTGCCTCGTTAAGCCCTCGGCGATTCTCTTCGGTGGAAGTGGGGAGGTCCTGCGCGACAGTATCCATACCGTAAGGAGCCCTCTACTATGCATGTAGGGCATCCATTGCGAGAGAATTCGTGTTCTACGTATACCCCGTCTCTTCGTCTGCTATCCTGTTGGGGTTACCCTGGCTGCAATGCCACGCCCCGGTCTTGACTGGAAGACCGAACTAGTTACACCGATGGGTTCAGGACTGCCAGCATCGTTGTCTTGTCTGCACCTCGCCTGTTGGCGTCCCACTTCTCCGCTCTGCGCCCATGAAGCCGTTGCCTGCCGAGTAACCAAGAACTTCTCCGATGTGTTCTCCGAAAAACAGGCTGACTCTGTTGGCCGCCTCACAGTCCTCACACTGCCCAATTTCGACCTGATTGCCTGCAACGATCCCTCCTCAGGCAAAGTCTACCCACTGTCCTCCCGAACCAAGGCCATGTCAGACTACATAACAGGAGAACCTCAAGAAAGGCTTTAATCCGCAAATCCTCTTCACAGCCTAGCAGGCTTACTCCATTGTGGAAAAGAGGATGGCTCACTCGACCTGCATCACGACCGCGGTCCTGAATAAGATTACGGTGAAAAACCGGCTACCCACTGCCTGCTGATCGCGGAGCTCTTTCGACCACTTCGGGGCTATGATCTTCACCACATCTGGACTTGCGAGGAGCCAATAACCTTATCCGATCCGAGAAGGCGACAAGTAAGACGCCCATTCAAACAACCGGGACGGGCATTTCGAATACCTAGTAATTGCCCTTCGGTCCTCGCAACGCGCTGCGGTGTTTCCAGGGTTCATGAACGACATCTTCAGGGACCCTCTTATATGTGTGCGTGGTCGTGTATCTGACGACATATTGATTCTTTTCGCCTGATCTCAATCCCACCGTCTCCATGTGCGCCAGTCCTCAGTCGCCTGCGGGAGAATCGCCTCATCGCCAAATTGGAGAAATGCCAATTTCACCAATCCAGCCTGCCCTTCTTGGTTATAATTGTTTCCACAAGGGACTCAAAATGGACCCGGCCAAACAGTCGGCGTCTGCAGTGCCTCGTCCCAACTGGCCTTCGGGCCATTCAACGTTCCTAGGCTTTGCAAATTATTCCCGCCAGTTTATTCCACACCTTCTCGACGCAGTGGCTCCCATTGTGGCCCTTACTAAGAAGCTGGCAATCTGAGGCTGTGGCCACAAGCTGCCGAAGATGCCTTCTCCCGCTCAAGCGGCCTTTGCATCGGCTCCTGTTTTGTCTCGTCGGATGTAGAGTAACCCGTTTTTTCTGTAGGTGACGCATCTCCGTAGGACAGGGTCGGAGCACTCTCAGAGGTTCCAAGGGCAAGTTTGGTCACTGCGGGTTCAATCTCGAAAACGTTTCTCTCCTGCGAAAAGAACTACACCATTGTGACCGTGAGCTGTTGGCCTTTAAATTTGGCCCCCTTGAAGAGTGGCGTCATCTGCATGAAGGGCTCGGCATCCAGTTACTAACTACTGACCACAAGAAATCTGGTTACCTCCAGACGCTCAGCGCCTAATCCCCACACTCGTTGGGCCCTCTTCTTCTACGCGGTTCAATTACACTATCCATTTCCGCCCACCTGAAGAACATCAAAGCCGATCTCTGTCACGGGCGTCGGACGTGCTAGGGGAGGAGTCTCCACCTTCCACATCATTCCTCCCAACCTTTCTAATCACCGTGGCTCCAGTAGATTTACGGTAGATACCTCCGGGCCAAGTCCTATGTGCGTCCATCTCTCGAGGAGAATCCTGAGATGGGTCATGGCTCTCGGGTTTGCCGCCACCCGGGAACTCAAAGACGGTCACAGCCCATTAGTGGTACTACTGGTGGCCCGACTTTCAAGGATGTGAAGGATTTTGGGCCTCGTGCCCTTCCGTGTGGTCGCAACAAGTCAACTCTACCTCAAGCCGGCAGGATTGCTCCTTCCCCTGCCCTGTTCCGGACCGTCCATGGACCCAATTGCCATGACTTATATCATGCTCACCCGGCCGTCGGCGTAATACTGTAATTTGGGTCTCGCCGATCGCTTTTCTAAGATGGCGCATTTTGTACCTTTTTGCCTGGACTCCCTTTTTCAGACCTCGTCTGGAAACCCCTTTTTTCTTCCCATGTTTTTCCGCCTACATGGCCTTCCTGGGACAAAAGGGTGTCCGATCGAAAGGGTTCATTTTCCCCCGTTTCGGGGGCCGGTCTCTCTGGGTTTCCCCCCGTTTCCAAAGTGGAAGGAGGAAAAAATTTAAACCAGATTTTTGGGAAAAATTTCCCCTACGTAAATTCGTCTGGGGCCCTCAAGATAAAGGGGGCAGATTGTTACCCTAGGCCGGAAATTGCCCAAACAATTCCTTGGGGACTTGTTTTTTCCCCGGGCCGTTTCCCCCGGTTTTCCCCCAGGGGTGTTTTGGGACTACATCCCCGCCCACCCCCCCCGCTGTCATGGGTTTTTGGGGGACTTTCCTGTGGTGGATTCCCTGACCGGGGACCTGAATTCTTTTTTGGGGAAACAACGCGCAAAATTTTGCCCCCTGTGGCCCCTTTCGGGATTAAGGGGGCCCCGGGCCCGGTTTAAACCCAAAAAAGGGGGGACCCCCGCCCCCCTTTCAAGCCGGGGGAAAAAGGGTTTTTTTGTCCCCCAAAAATAGGGTTCGTCAAATGGATTCCGTCCTACAAACGGGGCCCCCCGGGTTTCCTTGGCCCTTTTGAAGCCCTTTAAAAGAGAATAAACCCCGGGGTGGCCTACAACCCGATTTCCCCCCCCCCCCCCTTCAAATGCGTATTGAATCCTTCCTTTTTTTCCCTACTAAAACCAGTATTTGAAAGGTAGGGCGGAGGGTGTCTCCCCCCCCCCCGGTGGCCAAATGCCTCAGACGTTTTTGCCGTAAAGGGAAAAATTGGGGCTATGAAAAGCCCAAGGGGAAACTCTTTCTTTTTGTTTTGGAAAAGGGGTTCGGCCCCGGGGAAAAAGATCGGGGAGCCGGGGGAAACATCATGGACCGAAACTTACTCCAGAGGTTTTCTTCGGGGCAAAAGGGGGGGGGAGACCTAAGGGGGGGGGGGTAACTGTCAGAGTGGCGCTGCACCCGGGACCCCGGGCCCTGCAGGGCACCCCTTGCCCAAAAAACGGGGCCCCAAGGGTGCGGCAGCCCGCGTCCCGTGTGAAACCCCGCCCCGGCAAGTCCCCCAATCCCCTGCCCCCAACCCCGGGACGGTGTGCGCGGCGGTGGGCCCCGATTAGGGCACGCCCCCGCCCCTTAAAAGGGCCCACCGATTTGCCCTCCCCTTTTTCCCAAAAATTTTTAAGGGGCCCCCCCTGGCCGTTTTCCATAGCGCTTGACCAAATGCGAGGAACCCCTTTTTTAGGTTCCTTTGTCTACCCCGGTGCCCAGTTCCCCGGCTTACTTTTCCCCGGCCCACAAACCCTTTCGTGCCTCCCCCGCCCTTTCCCGCCGCCCCTATACAAAGTTTGCCTCCCTTTTTCCCGAAAACCTTTGGGGGGGGCTATTCCTTTTTTTACCACCACAAAAAGTACACAGGGGAAACGACCTGGAAAAATTTTCCCGCCGCAGAAAATTTTCCACCCGCTTTGCGGCGGGTTTTGGGAACACCGGGACCCATTAAAATTCCGTTCCCTGGTGTGGCTTTCCCCCCTCGCTTGCGGGGGCCCAGGGACCCACACCCCGGGGGCCCGTTAAACCCCCACATTTTAAAAAGTTGTTTGGGTTTTCTATTTTTCCCTTGGGGCAGTGTGTCATGTTTCTAAAATTGATTTTTTGGTTGGGGGGGCTAGGATTGTTTTTTGGCGCTCCTATGCGTTACTAAAGCCCGGAAGTAAATTTTAAGGCCCGGGGTAAATTTGGGGGCGTTTTAGGGGCCCCTGGGGACTTTTTTTCCTGGCCCTCATGTTACCACTGGGGCCCAAAAGGGGTTTTGGGCGTCCGGAAGTGGGGGTGCGGCGTGAGCGGACCCACGTTTTAAACGGAACATGCCTCAGTGGCTGTTGTGTTTGTACACTAGATGCATTTGTACATTTTGATGCTTTAAAGGGCTGGGGGGGGGGGTTGGGGGCCAAGGGACCCATGAGGGCCCCTGTCACTTTTTCCCTTTATATTTCCCGGTGATTTTGGTGTACTTTCCCCCTTTGTAGGGGGGGCCCACATCCATTCTTTATAGGGGCCTTTTATTTGAGCATTTGTATATAGTGGGGGGGGCACGGGTTTAAAATTTCAGGGGGAAAGATCACCCCCCGGGTAAAATGCAGCTGGGGACCCTTTAAAAAATCGTTTAGTAAGAAAAACCCCTTTTTTTTAGGGGAATCCAGTAAAAACAAGACAAAGCAGACCTAGCCCTCATAAACCTTTCAAGCCCCCATCAATAGCAGGCATCAATGGAGAATACAAAATTTGGGGAGGTGCAAAAAAACAGGGGACTTTTTGGCTCAAAATTTTATTTAAATCGAAGTTCTAACTTGTGAAAAAAGAGAAGAAGGGATTAAGTTTTGCCCCCAAACGGGAAATTCATTTTGTTTTTTTTTTTTTTTTTTTAAAAAAAAAATTTGCCCTTTAAATTGACTTTGGCATCAAAACACTCCCCAATTTTTCACCATTTTTAAAAAAGAAACCCTAAAAACCCCATCCCCTCAGGTTAGCCTAAAACCCAACACTAACCCACCCCCAGTACCCCGGCCCAAAAAACCATGCCCCCCCCAAAACCTTCTGTCTCCCCCTCCCCCCCTTTTTGATTGTAACCCCTAAGGGCGGGGCCCCTTTTTTCCCTTCTCAGTATCATTTTAAAGCATTTTTCATCACCATTGTATTTGTTATGTTTTGAAACCCCCCTAATGTATGGCGCCTAAAATTTTAAAATAAAAAAAAATAAAAAAATAAAAAAGTGAAGATTACCCTTCTTTCAGGGGTAATATCAGTAATCAGGGGGGTCAGTGGGGTCTTCTAGACAAAAAGGGAATAATACCCAACGGACCCTTTTCCCATGTCCTTCCAGCATTTGAGGTTTTTTAACATTTAGAAAAAGGACAAGGTCTTTTCTAAATAAAACCCCTTTACCTGTGGGGAAACGAAAATAGTCTGCCGGAAAGGCCCAGGGCCTTCATAGCTTTACAAAAGATGGGGGATTTTGGGTTTTTAAAAAAACCCCGAAAAAGGGGCCACGATGATAGGGGGACAGGACTTTTCATAGGCAGGAAAGCAGTTCCCCCTTTAAAGGATAGAGAGGTCTATCGGAAAATTGGGGGGGGGCCTGGCGGGGGAAAAAAAAAAGGGAAAAGTGGACGAAAAAATTAAAAATGGGGTTTTAAACCCCCTTTTAAGGGGCCCCGGGCGTTTTTCTTTTTTTTTTTTTTTGTTGACACGTTTTTTTTTCCCCTCGCCTTTCCGGGAACCCAAAAAAACTTTTTTTTTTTTCCACCTACATAACACTTGAGGGCTTTTTTTTTGGGGAAAAACCAATTTTCTTTCTAAGGGGTTTTAAATTCCTATACATAGAATATACGGGGAAAAACCCGAAAAAAAAAATTCCAAGTGGGAAAAATTTGTAAAAAAAAAAAGTTTTCCCCGCCATTTTTTGCGGGGGTTTTGCTTTTTTAGGGCGTTCAATCTTCGGTCAAACAATGGTTTTCTGTATTTACAGGTTGAAACACCCGGGGCAATACCAAACATGTGGGGTTTCCCTTTAAATGTTTTGAAACCGAAAAAAAATTAAAAACTTTTTCTATTGTTTAAATTTGGGGTTGCGGGCCATTTTGGTGCAACCAATAATTTTTTTGTACTAAACCCCCGGAGTCAGTGGGGGGGAAATTTTTTGCGGGCCTGAAGTGAAACTTTTTATCGTTTAGCTTTTGGGGATGGATTGAAATTTTTTTGACCCTTTTTTTTTCCATTTTTAAGGGGAAAAAAATTATTAAAAAAACCCAATTTTGGTTTTTGGGAATTTTTTTTCTTCTAGGGTGTTCAGTGCACGGGATAAAGGGTTGTTAAAATTATTTTTAGATGGGAAAGGGGCGATACCAAATGTGAATTTTTTAATTTATTTTTTTTTTTTATTTTTTAAAAGGAAAAAGGGGGGGTGATTTGAACTTTTAAAAAATTTTTTTTTTTTTTTGTACTGAAAAAATTTTTTTTTTTTCCCTTTAACATTGGGGCCACCTAGGTATTGACCACTAGGGTGGCGAAAATTGAAATTTCATTTAAAGGGCCATTGGCAACCGGGGAATTTGGGGCCAAACCAAGGGAACCAAAATTGGAAGTGACAAGGGTCTTCCCAAGGCCCCCAAATGAAATGCCCCGGGGGGTCGGTTCTTTGGCAGCTATGCTGCGCCCGGTCCCGATCCCCCCTCAAATTGGTTGGCACACTTTTCTTTCTTTAAATTAAGCGCTGGGGGCCCAAATTTTTTGGGCCGGGTTGTTTTAGGGGTTTAAAGCCCGCGGATGGGGGACGCCCCCTTTTCGCGCTGTAACACCCCCCGGTGTGCGGGGGGGGGGGGGGTGGGGAGCGACCCCCTGCAAACCTCTTGCCCCCGGGAGTACTTACGCCCAGGGTGTTTAAGGGGGTAAAGTGCTTTGATCAGTAGCAATCCCGTAAAATTTGCTTAAAAAAACCCCTCGGGTACTAATATCTTATGGGGTAAAAGGGTCCTTAAATCTTTTCCAGTCACCTCCCTGTGTCCAAATAGCATCAGCCAAAATTTTTTTACCCCGCACCCGAGGGTTTTACCCCCTTTGCCGGGTTTTTTGTGGACACGGGTCCCTAAAGGGTTTTTCCCCCCCGTTTGAAACCAATAGGTTCTTCTACCTTCAAGAAAGGATCAGGGGGTTTTTTAACATGTAATGTTATTTTTCCTGATAATTGGGGGTTTATTTTAAAGGGAAATTTAAATATAAAAAATTTTTTGGGATTAGGGGCTTGCTTACGTTTGGGGTACATTGGGGAATCGCTGGTATTGTTGGGAAAACCCAGCCCCGCTGTGATTTTTTCTTTTTAAACCCGGGTATGTTACTTTTAAAGTGAGGGGTTTCTTAAAAAATTATGTAGTGATCTTTTGTCCCCCCATCCACAGGATTCCAGTAGTGAAAAATTGGGTTCTGGTGATTGTGGGGGCCCCCGGTTGTCAGGGGGAAGGAGCCCCCGAGCCCCGAGCCTCCCCCTATTCACGACCCCCAAAGATCCTGGGCCCGGGACCACCGGGGATCACTGGGGCTGCTGCTGGGGGAGGTGGGGAAAAAGCGGGACATTATACATAACACAGGGATGAGGGGTTTGGGATAATGAGAAGAGGTGGGGGGAATGCGGGGGACATTAAAACAAAACCCACGGGGGAAAGATGGGTTGGATAAAAGGAGGGGGGGGGGAAATTGGGGGAACATTATACATAACACGGGATAATGGGTCTGGATGATAAGGAGGGGTGGGGGAAATCTGGGACATTATACATAAAAAACAAGGGGATGAAAAAAGGGGTTTAAAAAAAGGGGAATAATGAGGAGAGGTGGGGGGGAAATACGGGGAACTTTATAAATAACAAAAAGGGGATAAATTGGGTCTGGATAATGGGGAGGGGTGGGGGGAAAAAGGGGGGACTTTTATACATAACACGGGGGTTGATGGGTCTGGATGATGTGGATCCTGTGTTTTTCAGGTTCCTAAAAGGTTTAAGGTTTTTGTGTCTATGTCCCCCATGGGGAGTGGGTACATGAAGGACACGGGGATCTGTACCAGGGGGGGTCAAAAATGGAGGATCCCCGGCCCGGGTTTACATCACAAGGGGGGAGGAGATAGAACAGCGGGGGGTGACAACAGAAATTCTCTTCATAATAGACTTTTCCCTTTTGGCTTTTAAATTCATCACTGTTTTTTCCCACAGATGGACCAGTAGGAGAAACCCCAGCAGAGAGAGGGCCCCCTTTCCTCTGTATTCCCGGGACTGTCCGGGGAAAAAATGCCCCAGAGAATCATCAGGTAGAGGGAGTGAATTTCCCCTCAAAATTATGACCAAAAAATGGAAAAACCTTTGCACTTTTTTTCACGGGTTTTTGTCTCTTTAGGGGGAAAATTGTTTTTTTAAAAATTTTTTACTTTTTTTTTTTTTTTTTATAAAAAAAAAAAAAAAAAAAAAAAAAAAAAAGGTTTTTAAAGGGGGCCAGAAAATGGACCCCCCAGGGAATCCTCAGGTAATGACCCTATACACAATCTTTAGGGGGGGTGGCCCCTGCAGCACAGTTTGGGCCCCTAGATATTTGGGGTCTCTTTGATTTTTTTGCTGTAATAAATTTGTTCCCATAGGGCACATCGGGGTAAAGATCGACGATACAAAATGGGAGGTGAAGAAGAGAAGAGAGGGGGATGGGGCCAAGGATAAGTGACTTTGAAGGAGGGGAATCCCAAAAGATTTTTCCACAGGTGGTAGTAATGAATTTCAAAAGGTTTCTTCAGGTTTCCTGTTTTTATCCCTGGTCGGGGCCTGAGGAGGTGACTTTTTCCCCAACGTTTTAGGGGGCCCTTCCCTAAAATTGGGCTTGGGATCGGGTTTTGGGGATCACCTGCTGTGATAAAACATCTGACGAAGCCGGGTCTGAGGACATTTAAAACCATTTTTAGCCCCCATTTCGGGGGCAATAAAGAGTTCTGGAGGCAAAAAAGGAAAATCATTTCATCTTAGGTCAGAATTTGTAAAGGGGTTTTTAAATAAAGCTGGAGGAAGTAAATTCCCCCTATATATTAGGGACCTTTTTGGGCAGGGTTTCGGGAGGCTGGAGGGGACCCTTCTTCGGGGGCCCCATTTCATTAGGGCCCCCTTTTCCCCTAAAAACAGCCTAAAATTTTTTAGTAAAAGGGAAATACAACAAGGCCCCGGAAAACCTTTATTAAAAGATTTGAGGAAAAACCTCGCTTTGTTATTCCCCACATCCTAAGTTGCTCTAAAAATTTGGGGAACCTGGTGACTGCAGCCGTTAGGCCGTACAGACCTCATTTTTCCCGTCCATGAGACAGCGGGAGTTTTCCCACTTTGTCCTTTGATGTTTTGGGTTTAAGCCTTTAGGGAATTTTGGGTCACAAACAAAAAAGATGGGCAGAGGCACCCGTTGCTCGGGGGCCCCCAAAACACAGTAGGGTTAGCAGGGGTTTGCAGTGAATTGTCTGCCCGGGCCCCATACACGGGGGGGTTTTAGCATCGTGCAGGGGACCCCCGTCTGTTTCGGGGTTCCCCATACACAGTGGGAAATTGCAAAATTTGGTAGTGATGTCTGTCCGGGCTCCATGAAACATTAGGTCTAGCAGAGGGGGCATTGATGTTTAAGGTCCCAGGGCCCAGCAGCGGGAGGGTTTTTTAAGGGGTTTTACAGTAAATTTCGTCGGGTCGGGGGCCCCCATACACTTGGGGTTAGCAGGGGTGCAGTGACATTCTTTGCCCCAGACCCCCCCTTACCCCCAGTAGGGTTGCAGAGGTGAAAGTGCCCATCCTCTGAAACGGGGCCCCATCAAATTTGGGTTAGCAGAGGTTGGTAAAATCCCCCTGCCCCGGGGCCCGTTTCCTAGGACTTTTTTGCTTTTTTTTGTAAAAACTCCCTTTGGCTCACCCCATGGTTTATTTTGGGGTGCGCTTTTCCCCTTTATTTATGTCGTTTTCCCCCTCATGCACTTCCTAGCTAAAGTTTACCTTGACTTAAATGATGCATGGACCCCCATTTTTTCCCACATCTTTTTTTTCCACCCCACGATCACTTCCCACACGGCCCGCCAAAGATCTAAAATGGAAAGCCAAAAATAAAAACCCTTTTTGTTTGCAACACTCATAAACCCCCCTTTATAGTCAAACAGCAATGAGGGAATTGTACGAAAACCCTATCAAAACCTTACATACCAAAAAGCCAGCGCAAAACGGGAAAATTTCCTGCAAGAGCCACATGACAACAAAAGAAAGGAAGTGGTAATAATAATGGACCTGCGGGAAATCCATCTCTGATTTTTGCAAAAAATAACTAAAAGGGTTTTCTCATACAAGGATTTTATCTCCCCCCATCCGTTTTCTTGGTTTCACTTTGAAATTTACGGGTGTTTAAATGGGTTCTACTAGGCTGCAGTAGAAGCCCGGTTGTTAAGGGTATAGCAACCAGTGCTGGCCCGCCTATCAGGAGAGATCAAAAAGGTCGGGTATTTTAGTGAAAAACGTTAAATTCAACCTATGGCACCCCTTTTTTTTGTTTTTCTTATTTTTAAAAAACCCAAAAAGTCCACTTTTAAGACCCAAATGAAGGGCCCCTTTTTAAAAAAAAAAACATTTGAAACAAAAAAGGGGAAAGGAAAACTTTTGCTTCCGTTTCCCCCCTGGAATTCAAAAAACAGTCCGTATAAAACCACGCTGGATAGCTGGGAGATGCGAGCAAAGAAAAGAGGAGCACACCTGCCCGCGACGTTTTGGAAAAACACGGCCCTTTTTTTTCCAAACATGGTTTCTGGGGTTTTTAACCCCGCTTAAAAACCCCTTTGCCATATTAAAAGGTTAAAAACAAACTATCTTTTGAAGCAAAAAATTATAATTACAAAAAAAACCTTTTAAAAATGTCCTTTCTTTTGACCCTTTTGGGGGATAATGATTGCGTTGTTATCAGTAAGTTCCCCTTTTTTAGAAAGGGGTTTTAACTCTTTCCCAAATCCTTTTCCTCTACATGCCCCTAAAAAAGCAGAAAATTTAAAATGTATTTGTTCTCCCAAAAGGTTTTTGGGGGTTAATTTTTTCCCGCAGCTACAGGGGGCCCCTAAAGGGGTCCCCCCGTGGTCCGGTTTCCTTAAAACCTTTTAAGTCCCTTTTTGGGGAACAAAAACATTTTTAATTTGTGTTTTTAAAAATTGCATTGTCCCCTCTTTAAACGTTATTTTGGGATGACGTGTTTTTAATAAGGGAGGAAGTTTTACAAAAACGGGAGGAAATTTTTCCATTATATTTTGGGTTTAAAAACCCAATCATCAAGTTTACCCAAAAAAGAAAGGGTTAAACAAAAAAAATTTTGAAACTAGATGCTTGGTTAAAAAAGAAGAGAACGATTGGAAACTGGGAATTTTTATTCCAAAGAAACTGACCGAAATAAAACTAAAAATCGTAAAAAAACTTCCCTAACCCTTTAAAATATTCAAAGGTGTATTAAAAGGGGAAATTTTTAAAAGCAAACGCATCTGCCAATGAATTTCTAATGGAAAAAGCTTGGGGTTGACAGTAAACGGAAAAAAAATTTTAGAAAAATTTGGGTTTAAACGGGGGTACAAACAAAAAGAGATTGATCGATTTTACAGGAGGGATCAATAAAACCTAGGGTAAATTTTTTGGGAAAACCCAAAAAAAAAATAAAAAAGGGAAAAAATTATCCCTTTTTTTCCCCTATGTTAAAAATGCCCAAAATTTTAAATTAAAAAAAATATTAATAAAATATTGGCATATGTTGAGCAGTGACCCCAAATTTTGGGACATTTTCAAAGATCGTCCCCGGTTTTTTATTTAAAAAAAAAGGGGTACTGGGGGGTTAAACCCTTTAGTCTCCTTTGGATTATTAAACCCTATAGAACTAGCAACAATATTAAAAGACTGAAAAAATTTTGGGTTAAAAATCCATTTGGGATGTCTCAAAAGTACTTCCCAAAAATCAAAGGGCCCTGCATTCAACATCCAATAACGGCAGGGAAGAAAAACTAAAAGGGTTTTTTTGTTTCATAAGCAAAGTCATTTATTTAATCAAATGTCCCCTGTGGACTTCTTTTAAAAATAGGGAACAACCCAAAAAGCGAGTAAAAAATTTCCCCATTTTGCGAAATAGGTTGCCCTTTTTGTTGCAAAAATCGCCAAAAAATAGATTAAAAAAAATTTGGGGAAAATCGCTAGCCCAAACACTTTTTTGGGAAAAAGGACAAGGAGTCAGTGAACTCCGGTGGTGCGTTTTAGAGCATGTAGAGGATAAGGATATGGAAAGAGTTAAAATCCATCTTCTACAAAAGGGAAGCTTACTGGATAAGCAGACTGCAATCATTATCGCCCAAAGGTCTAAATGAAATGTACAGCTTAAAGGTGTTTTTGTAATTATAATATTTGCTTTAGAGATATGTTTGTTTTTAACCTTTTAATATGGCTATGGTATTTAAGCAGGGTTACAAACACAGCACGCATGCTTGAAAAAGAAGGCGTGACCTTCGAAACGTCGCTGTTCAGGTGTGCTCCTCTGTTTCTTTGCTCGGCATCTCCCAGCTATCCCAGCGTGGATTATACGGACTGTTGTGAAGTTCCATGCGGGACGGAAGCATAAGTATACCTTTGCCCTTTTGTATCTAAATGTGTTACATTTTAAAAAGTGCTACAGTTTGTCTTCAAAGTGGACTGTTATGTTGTTTAATATATAAGAAGAAAACGAAAAAAGTGGCTGCCATATGTTGCATTTAACGTATTGAATGAACATTGGAGGATGTTTAGTATATGGCATTGGGCTTAAGAAGTGGTATACAAAGAAAGTTGGTTTCATATAAGCTGTAGCTATAGTGACCTGAGGAGCTGATGTAGACCATACAAGAGTGGATATCTCAGAATAGGTAGGACACTGTTAATGGACACATATTACAAAGTGACTTGTTTTTGCGAGATTTTTAACATAAAAAGCAGCACTCTGTAGTGAGACGACCCCTTTCATAAAAACTGCATTCATTTTCCCGCCTAAAAGGAATGTTTAAAATGTTTCTCTTTTTTGTTTTTTGAAAAAAAATCATAGAAACATTTTTAATTTTTAAAAGAAAAAAATTTTGTAAGATCCCCTGAAGGAAATGGAAAGTCCTCACTTTTATTATAAAGGGAAGAAAATTTTCCTTTAGCCCCTCCCCCAGGAGGGGGGAAAACCCCAGTACCCCGAATGTTGATCCAGGACGACCCCAAATTTTTAAACCTGTCGAATTTCTCCCCCCAAAGATGAAAGGGGGAAACCCTTTGGTTGACCCACCCCAAAGATGGTTATCAAAGTGAAAAACCCGTGTTTTTCCCCCCAAATTTATGGGGAACCCTTTCCTTGGCCACAAATAATTACCATTTAAGGGACAGGCCAAAAAGGGGGGGGGGTGGGGGGGAAAAAAGGGGGAAAATTTTGATCCTTTGTGGTAAAGTGTTTACAAAACGCTCCAAAAAACTTGTTTGCCATAGAAAAAATTCACAAGGGAGAAGGGAAATATTTTTTTGTCCAAAAATGTGGGAAAAATTTTAAAAAAAAGAAATCAAATTTTGGAAAGACCCTGAGAGGATTAAAAAAGGAAAAGAAAACCCATATTCATGTCAAAAATTTTGGGAAAACTTTTTCAAAGGGAAAAAAATCTGGAAAGCATGAAAAAATTTTACCAGGATGGAACCCTTTTTCATGTTAGAAAAGGGGGAAAATTTTTAACAAAAGAAAGGAAAAAAATTTGGTTGGAAACATGAGAGAAATCCACACAGGGGGAAGCCCTTTTTTAGTTCAGAAAAGTGGGGAAAAACTTTTTCAGACAAAGGAAATTTGTTCCCAAAATAAGGGGAATTCACCCCAAAACCCCAGGGGAAGCCTTTTTTTTTTGTTTAGAATGTTGGGGAAAAACTTTTTTTTGAAAACAAATAAAGGAAAAAAACATGGGGAGAATTCAAACAGGAGGGGGGGGTGGGTGTTCCAAAAGTTACAAGGATTAATTTGGGGAATTGGGGTGCAAAAAGAAAAAAAAAAGAAAAAAATAAAATGATTTTATTGAAATTTTTTATTTTTTTTTCCCTTTTTTCCCCCTATTATTTTTCATTTTATTTTACACATGGGGCAACTTCTGTAGTTTTTAAATTTTATTTCGGCCCCTGTACAGTTTTATTTCAGCTTTTCATTTAAAAAAACCCATAGGAGCGTCGCTCGCTCTCAATTGGTCCAAAAAACCCGCGCCTCCCCTTTTAAATTAGCCAAACACAGAGCCGGTCGGGGAAATTTCTTTTCCCCAAAAGAATCTTTTGAGAAAGTAGCCCCGCGCTCTGGGTGGGAAACTTGGGACGGCCCCGCGTTTTTTTTCCAATTTTGTGGGTTTTTGCCTTTTTTCTTTATTTTTTTCTTTTTAAAAAAAGGTTAAATTTTTTTTAAAAAATGAATTTAAATACAAGGGGGAAAATTTTTTTTTATTCTGGCCTTTTGGGAAATTCAAAATTTGTTTTGTTTTTCTTTTTTAAAATTTATTAAATTTTTTTAAAATTTGGGTTAATATAAACCCCCAAGAAATAACACAATGCTTGGATTGGTAACCAAAAAACAAAAAAATTATTTCAAAAATTTTTACTATTATTTGATAGTGGTCTAAACCCCGGTTTGTTTAATTTGAAATTTGTTTAGAACTGAAAAATAACTCAAAATCCAAAATTACATTAAAACAGAAAAATTTTAAAAAAACCCAATTTCTGCCAAAATTTTGCAATCCCGCAGGGAAACCCCGGCCAACAACTTAATTTTATATCTAGTAAGAGGAAAGATCCCCAAAGAAGGGTTTTTTAATGAGGTTTTTGGGTATTCCCGGGGAAGATGTGAAGGAGACCAATCCCTCCATGGGCCCAAAAGTGCTTGTCCCAGGGGTGGTGGGGCTTTTTTTCTGTTCTGAGTTCCCCCATTTCTGTAGATGGAAAAAAACTCCCCCCAAAACCCGGATGGTGATCGGGAGTTATGGTTTATTTTAAAGCTTGGGGTTAAGGGTTTTTTTTCTTACTAAAAGGGAAAAGAACATGAGACTTCCCCCTTTTTTGGGCCTAGGGCTTTGCGGGGCCTAAAGGTGGTTCCCCAGAAAAATCCAATTTTTTGCACGTTTTTGGGGGATTTAAATTTAAATTTTGTTTAATTTCCATTGGGCCCGAAAGGTTGGATTCCTTAAACCCCCCCAAAATTTTTGGGGTTCCTTTTAACCGGTTTTAAAAAAAATTCCGCAAAAATGATGGGGCTGAATTGGGTTTTTTAAGGAGGGTTGGGGGGAAAACCCATACCAAACTTGAGACCGGGGGAAATTTGTTTTTGGGGTTTTTAATTTTAAATTTTTGTTTTAAAAATACTTTCCCTTTTCCCTTTTGTATCGTAAATGACGTTTAGGGGGTTTTTTAAACTTTTTGTGGGTTTTTGGGGTTGGTGTTTTTGTTAGGGGGTCTTAAGAAAAAAAGGATGGGCCCGGAAAGGGTTTTTAAAGAGAAAATTGGGGGGATTTTCTGTTAAAATCCCTTTTTTAAAAAGGGTTTCTTTTATTAAACTGGGTTTTAAAAAGGCCCGGTTTTTCTTTTTCCCCGGGGGGTGGAGTGGGGTTTCTTTACCGAAAAGGGGGGGTTTAGGGGGGTTTTATTTGGTTTAAAGGTGGTGGCCCTTTGTTGTTGGGTTTGTGAGGGTTGAATTCTTTTGAGTTTTTAAAATAAACAAAAAGGGGGGAATAGATATTGATTGGGCTTTATTTTCCCTTTTTTTCGGGAAAAAAGAGGCCCGTTCCCGGGAAAAAAAAAAGCCTATTTTTTTGGACCATTTCACCTTGGAACCCGAAGATTTTGGATTCTGGGAAAAAAGAAGTATTTGGGGGGTTTTAATTTGGGCCCTTTTGGTATTTTGTGGGCCATGGTAGGCTGATATTAAGGGGGGGGAATTTTTTCCTTTCCTCTGAAACCCCCAAAATTTTTTGGGGCGTTAAAGGGGGAAACCCGTCTTTCAAATTGGTGGAAAAAGGCCCGGGCCCCTAAATAGTATGAAATTTTAAGTCCCCGGGAAAAGCCAAAAACCCCCCTTTTTTTTGGAATCGGGAAACAAAAAGTCTCTTGCAATTTTTTGGCTTCTTTCCCCGGCCCAAATGAAGGGGAAGAAAGGGTTTTTTTGGGAACCCCCCTGGTGAACTTGGAATTTAAATTGGGGAAATCTTTTTTAAAAAAAGGGATTAAAAAGACCGGGGAATTTTTTTTTTGGTTACCCTCCCAAAGTTTTAAATTTAATTCAAGGTTTGCTTTTATAGAAAATTAATAGGGGGGCATAGTTGGGTGTTGAAATTTGGGAGCGGGATTTTATCCCTAGGTAAGTAAATTTAAATTGGCTTTTTTGCCCCCCTTTTTAAAAAAGAAATTTTTTAAAACCAATATAAGGGGGGAGGTTTAATGGCAAGAATAATTTTGAAAAATTTTTTTGAAATTCTGTTGGCCAAATTCCTTTTTTGGATATTCATTTTTGAACCGGGGAGAGATGTAATCGGGGGTGTGCAAAGTTTAAAAAGGAGGTTTATCTGGAATTTAGGAAATTTTTATTGCTTTTTTCCATTTTTTTGGGGGTTTTCTCACATTCCCGCTTTTTTGGTTGGGGCTTATCGATGTTCCATAAAAAATGAAAAATATATGAATTTGGTGAAAAGCCGGCCCAATTTACCTGCCTGGTTTCGTTGGGTTTATCCTTTTAACGGTCTGGAAAAGGGAAACCCCTTTTTTTATTTGGGCGCCCCAAAGGGGGATGTTTCTAGGGCAAAAGGTTTTTTTTTGCTAAAATAACTGGAAACCCCCAAAAAATGTTTCAAAAGGCAGGGTGCAAAAATCGCCTGTTTTAATTGTCAAACGCTTTCTTTGAATCCAGGAAGGGGGAAAGCATGGGTTTTTTTGTTTTGATGAGAAAGCCGTGTTTTTTTTGTTTAGTAAAAAAAGTTTTTTGGGGGTAATTTTTTCCCTTGGCTTCCCTTGAGGGGAAAGGGAAACCAACCTGGGTCAAAATGTATTTGTTTCCCTAATTTAAGTTTAAATTTAAGTATCCCGTTTCTATAATTTTTAGCAAAATTTTTTTTAGTTTCGGTTTTAAAAAGGGGAATTTGGGCCCATAGTTAGGGCCCTTGGATTGGGGGTCTTTGTCCTGGGCGGGGGAAAGTTAAAATGGTTGGGAAAAAGGGAAAAAATGGGTTAAAATGGGGGGAATTTTGGGGGGGCTTAAAAGGGTTCATTGGGGGTTTTTGATTTAAAAAAAGGGTTCCTTTTTTTGTTTTTAAAAAAAAAATTGCCCGAAAACCATTTTAGGGGCCTGGACCTTTTGTTCCTGGGGAAGGTAAAAAGGGGAAAGAAATGGTTTTATTTGTAATTCATCTGGTGGGAAAAAGGTGAAATTAATTTAGACGTTTTTTTTGGGTAAGATTTCTTCAAAAAATACCCCCCCCAGAGTTTTTATGAAAGATGGGGTTTCACCCGGGAGATTTTAAAGTCCCACATGATAGTTAAAAATGGAATTGTTCCCAAAAAACTTTTTTACCAAAATTTTTACCCCGTTTGGGGAAATTTTAAAAAAATAATAAAGAAGGGCTCTTTTTTTCAAGGGGGCGCAGTGCCCAACATTCTGCTAGGTTATTGCTCCACTTTTTAAAAAAAGAAAAAGTGCGCATATCCTTTTTTTTTAAAAATTTTGAGCAGTTTTTTGTCAAGAAGCTGTTTAATTTTTACGCCCCCGGTTTAAATTTTTATGTTCTGCAAGTTGGGGGGTTTATTTAGCTGTTCCAATTAAAAAACAGATTGAGTAAAAAGCATCTTTCAGTTTTGGGTGCTGCTTTCTTTTTTGAGCCCTCGGGCCCTGTTTTTTTTTAAAAAAACTCCCCTGAAACCCCCACACTTAGGAAAACCCTTTCCCCTTTAATCTTTTTTTGGGGGGTAAGGGGTTTTCCCCTTTGGGGCATGTATTTTTTGTGGAAAAAAATTAATCGTTTGGGTAATTTCCTGCACGCAACGGGCACCTTTTTTAAAAGGGGGTTTATTTTTGCTTCCCATTTTAAAATTTTTTGCTGCCTTTCTTATGGGGAAAATAGGTGGGGTTTGCAAAGTACTGGGTGGGCTGGCAAAATTAAAAAAAAATATTACCTATAAAGGGTTTTTTGGAGAGAGGGTGAAGGGGTTTTTGGGGCAAATTTTGTTTGTTTGGATGTAAAGGTTTTTAATTTTGAAAGTTGGGGTTTAAATTTGTTGGGGGGAATCCCAAAGTATCAAATTTGTTTCTACTATATTAAAAATTTTTTTATTTTGTTAAAGTTTTTTCCAAAAGATTTGTGGGGAGGCCCCGTGATGGGTGTCCCCAAAAACCAATAAAATTTTGTTGTTTTTCCTTGTGCCCTAATTTTAATTAAATTATAGAACTTTTGAAAGTTATTGCCCCTTTGGTTTGGGGCAATTTTTTTGTTTGCAATAGTATAGATGTGTTATCAAATTTTACCCCCCGGGCAAGGGAAAAACAACCCTGCGTTGTTTGGGTTTTTTGTTTTACTCTTTGTACTTTTTTTTCCCTTTTTTTGGGGGATTTTTTTTGAATTTTGCAAACCCCTTTGTTTTGTTTTTAAAGGAAGGTTTCTTTTTCTCTGGAAAAACCCCGTAGGGAAGTTTTTATTTTTGAAAAGATGAGAGGGAAAGAAATTTTGGGGGGGGGTTTTTTCCCCCGAAACACCCCCCTAATTGAAAACCCTTTTGCCTTTTTTTGGGATGTTTTTTAAAAAATTTGGGTTTGTTTCTCCGGGGGTGTTAATCCCCTTTTTAGTCATTAGAAAAAAAAAGGGGGTTAATGTGTTGTTGCACCCCGGGGGTCCCCGCAAAAACGCACAAATTCAAAATAAGAAACTAGCTGAACTTTTAAAATCAAAGGGAAAAAACCTAACCCGGGAAAAGGGGAAAGGGAATTTTAAAAAAATTTAGCGGGGCCGTGCAGCAATATTTGCCCCGCAAAAGGGGGAAAGCAAGCTCAACATATTCCCATGGGGGGAAAAAGTCTAAACCCGGGGGAGAGAAAAAAAAAAAAAGGGTTTTCCCCGAACTTTTGGTTTTACAGAGTAAATTCCAAAAACCCAAATTTTAAAACTTCAAATTAAGGGGGGGCAGACGGGCTTTCCAAAAAACTTTTCCCTTTTGGGGCCATTTCTAATTCAAACTTTAAAATGTTTTCTCAAGTGCTTTTTTGACCTTAAAAAAGTAAACAACCCCGTAAGATATTTTAAAAATTTTTAGGGTCCCTTTTAAAAATTAGGGTTTTTGTTTTGACACCCCCGGAAAAAAAAACAATTATAAAAAAATTCTTTTAAGAAAATCTCCGGGTATTGTAATTCAATTTTCTTCTAATGTGGCCCTCCAAAATCCCTTTCAAGTTTGGGTCAGTCTTGAGGGTTTTTATGTGGTTTTTTGTTTTTTTGGAGGGAGCAAAAAGGATCGATTTTCCTCTTTGGGGTGTAAAGGGTTTATCTGCCCAAATTTTGGGATAGGAGTTTTTCTGTGAAAGAGTGTCCCCGTCTGGCAAGGTTTAAAATTTCCCAAAAAAAAGGGGGAAAACTCGCAAGGGGGAAAAAAAGAGTGCCCTTGATCCCATATTTACTATTTTGCCTAGGGAAATTAAAATCTATCCCGGGTTTTCTATCTGGGTTTAAAAAACTAAAAAAAGTAACTTTTTTTATATCTAAACCTTAATTAACACCCCCTATAAAACTATTAAAAAACCCCGCTCTAAACCTCATCATTTAAAACCCCTTTTTTCTTTTGAAAGAGGGAAAACTCCCCTTTTTATTTTCAAGTCTGGTTTGGAAAACCCCCCACCCATTTGCCTTGATTTAAAAACCAGGTTAGTGGCGGGGAAAAATGTCGGCCCCCGGGGCGATATGACGTTTTAAATTGGGGATCTTTCCCTCTGTCTACAAATGTCACCTGCTTTGGGCGGGTTTTTCACAAGGGGGGCCTATTTTTTTTCTGTGGGCTATGAAGGTTAAAGGGAAGGGGCTGCCCAAGTATTGGCTTTTGGGTTTCCCCTTTCTGGAGCTAGTACTTTTTCTATAGATATAAGGGCTCCCCTTTTAGTAGTGGGGTCTGTAAAAGGGTATTTCAAGAAAAAGGGTACAGAAATTATTTTTAAATTAAACATATATTTATACACAGGCACACACGAGCACAGGACATGGGAAATAAAAAAAAGTTGCTGGCATTGCTTTTTGAATTTGGTGAAGACGGTTAAAGCGGGTTTTAAGCCGATGACATCAAGAAGAGGATGCCAAATAATTTACTGATTCCACAAGGGTTTTGTAGTGATGCCGACCCAAACTGAGAGTCACACCCACCGGAGAAGTGTATATAAGGAAGGGGTGGGGGGGGGGAAGCCAGGGTGGAACCCAGGGGCGACCCAACAACCTTGGAAAGAGCTGGGGTGAAAGGCATGTGCTGGCCAAAGGAAAAGCCATTGAGGCCTAACTCTGGTCTCTGAATAAAGGGAAGGACCACTCCCCCCATTCAAGACATTCAAAAGGGGGAAACGAATCATTTTTATTGTATTCTATGCTTTGTAACTTGTAACATTTATGTTAAATCCTTTGAAGATTGTAAAATAATATTTTTTTTCTTATATAAAAAAAGGGTTTATAAGTATTACTGAATCTAGATCATTAAGATAAAAGTAAGACCAAAGGGGTTCTGCCCAAGTCCTCACGGTGATCATAGATCGTTATTTTGTCACAATAAATTTTTTTTTTTCTTAACCATATTTCTTACTAAATGGTGACTTGGCCAGTTTTTGATGTCTTTCCGCTGAAAGAGGAGAAAAGAAAGAAACCCACAAATGTGAGTTTTTTCAGCTTCAAGAAAAAAGTAAAAATTTTGGACTGGGTTGTTTCGGATTCAGATCTGGAGAAGTCAGCTAGTTTCATTGGAGGTTTCAAGCTGAGGAAACCTGAAAAAAATGGATTTTTTTGAATTTTATACTGTTTGGGACATATTCATTAAAACCCTTTTCCCAATGATAAAAGTCAGTTTTTATAGTCTGCTGGATGGCTTGTATAATGTTTGTGAATAAATTTAATAAGGAGATAGTAAAAAACGCATTTTTTTGGGCAAGAAAGACAAAAAATAGTAAACATTTTACATTTGGAAAAATGTTCATAAATATGTCATGATCGATCTCAAGATCATCTATAACCTAATGTATAGGAAAGACAGAGCCAGAGGAAACCAAAATGCTGTGAGTTTCCCGGTCATAAAAGTCACAGACTGAAATAATAACATCACTAGAAAAAATCCAAACTATGGATTCAAACGCACAAAAAAACCCAACACAGAAAAATAGAGGCATTTTGAACATGGAGGCAACTAATGTGAAGGTATTCAGAACAACCGTGAAATCAAAGGGCTAATGGAAAATTAAAAATGCAAACTTTGTCACGAATAGTAAATAATCCCACATACAACAATAATCTGCATGTTTGTAAAATTCAAAATTTATTTGAAACAATGTGTGAATATAATTTACAATGGGGAAAAAAAAGAGTGTTTATCAGGGATTCCTTCAAATTTCTCCAGATATTATCCTTAAAAAATTTTTTTAATAAAGCTCAACAGATATTGACAATTAAGGGGGTCTTTACTTTGCATTTTTGGAGATTTACCGACATATGAACTTCAAAAAATTACAATTAAGAAGGGGATGTACCTTTTTTTCATGCCCCATTTTCAAAGGACCATCAACATTGTTATAATTTGAAACCTCTTTGATGATAAAACAATTTTTCAAAAAATTTAGTAATTTCATCCCGCCTCCATCTTGTTATTGTATCAAAAAACATCGTTACTTAGGCTGCTACTTTTTTAATAGTTTTAGGAGGCCCAAACCAAAAATCTTTTGTTCCCAAAAATAGCTCAAAAATAAAATGCCGCCAAAAACAGTTTTAGGTCGATCATAAAAAAGTCATCTTTTCCAAAAAAAGGAATTTAAAAGATAAAAGTAGATCAGCGAAAAAAGGAATTAAAGTTAGACAAATTCCTTAAAAAATTTCATCAAAATATAGATAAATTATCAACAGTTGACAAAATTCCTCCTTTTTTGCGGATAAAGTTAAGATTCCACCCGGAATCTATAACAGCCCATATTCAAAAACACAAAAAAAAGAAATTGAGTCATAGAATTATGAAGGGAAACAATTAAATTTTAAATGGTATTTTGGGGGGCCCAATTTTTAAAAAAGTGATGTAAATCAATTTCCCGCATGAATTAAAAATTGGATAGGAAAATAAAAAAAAATTCTGATCGGACTTTTTTTGGGTAAAGATAAACCTTGGATAAAATAACGCTTAGTACAACCCTTTTGTGAGAATAATTTAAAAATTATGGACAGACTAAAAAAGGAGAATGTGACATATCTAAGTGTATCTATATTTTTATCTCTCTAAAAAAATATTTAAAAGGGGGTGTGTTAAGGGAAAAATCTATGGTTATAGTACATGAAAATTTGGTAAAATTTATTACAATGTGTTTATTAGAAATGTAAATTTATATATAAATATTAAAATATATATATAAATATAAAAATGTATGTGGGTATCGGTGTGTGTATATTATATATATATATAAAATATATATAAAGATAATATATATATATATTATATGATAGATAGTAATAGTAATAGATAGAAGATAGATAGATAATTCTCCACATTTGGGGCTAAGATGCTGATTATGCATCCATATATGGTTTTTAAAGATAAAGATATGAATGATAGCAAATAGATCAAGAAGATTACATTTTAAATTTTTAAAGGTTTAAAAAAGAATTTTTGATTTAAAATAAAATTAAAAAAAGACTTTAAAGTGAAATAAAATTTTATCTTTTTCTCTCGCAATTGATTATAAATCTTTTTGTATCTTTTCAGAAACAAAACAGTCGTATGTTAACAGCTAATAATTTCATTTTTCCAGAGAGGCTGTTCTGAAACATTGCCCCCAATATTTAAATTATTCTTTTTAAGTTAAAGTTTTTTGTAATTTATAGCTTTGGTGTGATAACATTTATTATTGTTTGAAAACCTGTTTTAAATTAATTAATTTAAAAAATAATGTACTCACAATTGTGGGGAACATGAACCATGTCTGAGTCCCTTAAGATCCATATTGGGTTGTAAAAGTAAGAAGCACATTCACAGTGTAGCCATTGATTTGGGTTGATTTACAAGACAAAAAATTTTTACACTTCTTCCCAAGAAGACAGAGAGGAAAAGGTTTTTTATTCCTTTAAAAACCAGGCCCGATACTTTAGACTATCAAAAATTTTTTTAGTCCTCAAGTAAATCTTTTTTTTTAAAACTTAATTTTTAGTATCCATTGTTATTCTTAATAAGAAAATTTTTAAAAAAGCAATCTTTTGGGTTTAAAAGGGGAATTAATTAAGAAACAGTGATGAATGATTACAGCGCAGCTGTTGCTAGGTGTAGGAATGGGGCTGTGCAAAGGAACTATTTTAAAATCACTGGAGACGCTTTAAAAAGAAGACTTAGACAATTTTATTTTTTATTTCAATGTTTTTTTTTTTTTTTATGATAAAATATTAAGGTGCACCTATTATCTATTACCTATTACTATTACCTATATTTATAATTTTTGATTATACTTTATCTTTTTTTTATTTCCTAATTGTTTTTCTTTTTAAATTTTTCTTTTTCCTATTTTTTCAATTTTTTAAATGGATTATAATCAAAAAATTATTTTTTGGGGGGTTTCGATCATAAAATTAAAAAAAGGTTTTATAAAATATTTTTTGGGTTTTTTAAATTGACATGTGGGTATCAAAAAGATTAAAGCACACGGGGATATTTTAAACACCAAAAATTTCCCTTGAATTTTAAAACATATTTACACATTTATGCACATTAATTTGAAAAAGAAAACATTTTAATTTAAAAGTGGTATAAAAGCATAACTTTTTGGGTTTCTATCATATGTTTTATTTTATTTTTTAATGCACAAATTTTCCCAGCTACTTGACAAAAAAATCCCATTTGACTCATACGTTAAAAAAGAAGGGAGACAAAATGACTTTTTTTAAGGAAAAAAATTGCTTGACCAGCAATTCCCCAAACAAACAAGTTGATGAACAAAAAAAAGATTATCTTTCAAAAAATCATCAGTGAAAGTGGAAATTAAAAAAAATAAAATTTATTTTTAAACAAAATGTATATCTTTTTAATTTTTTATATTTTTTCCTTTTTTAGTGTTCTCAACTAAAGTCAAGCTAATTTTTGCATTAAAAAAATAAGAAGTCAAGATTATTATAACAAATGGGAAGGGCAAAACAAAAGGTTGTCACTACAGACGAAAGTGTACATGTTCAGATGGTTAAATTGGAAAATGGTATCATTATTTTAGTGTTACGATTGCGTTTGGGTACGAGATCCGATCAATAGTCAAGCGGCCGCTATCATAATTTTTTTGATAGGGGCATCGATTATGAGCGATGACCTTAAAGTCTATGGGGAGCAACAACACCTTTATTTTTACACCCAAACAAGGCTGGGGAAGCTGAAATTAAAATCCACAACAGTCAAATGGATACGTACTACATCTTTGGCAACACACTTAGGTTTTAAAAAATACAGAAAAAAAATCACAACCATACTATCCCTGTCTTGTACCCCAGCCGACCCTTAAAACCCGCACACCCCAAATTAAAAAGGCCAGAAAGGGAGTATATTTGAACCATCATGT
>JAODAL010045586.1:0-31795 GCA_025379985.1 Phyllomedusa bahiana
GCGGCCACTATCGACTATCGATCGATCTCGATAGCCAACGCAATCGCTCAACACTAGTGATGAGCGATTGTGGCAATTATCGTGTCGATAGTCGATTATCGCCGATGACCATTAAAGTCTTTGAGAGAGAAACAACAGCTTCAATCTTACACCCAAACAGGTGAGGGGAAGCTGGAATTAACATCCACAACAGTAAACTGGATATGTGCTACATCTTAGGCAAGACTTAGGCTATAAAAGTCACAAAAGAAAAATTCATATGCTAAAATAATTCATTACGTTCAATGGCTAACCGAAAACATGAGGACGGTGTAGCCACAGCAGGTAGAGCTGTAGCAGCTGCTATGGGACCCCTTTCACACAAAACAAAATACCGATATTGGAAATGGCACATGGGAACTGGCAGGAGACCCCTATCACTTTTTGCACCAGGGATCAACATCTCGTCACATATGTGGTGGCAGCAACAACCAGGAACGTGGAGGTTCAGCTGGCAGGGTCCTAGGTGGTCCAGTTGGTCAACGAGCCCTGTCTCCAATTCCTGCATTCTACTGTCAATTTGTGTGGGTGGAAGGAAATTGCTCAATTTTGATTTGGAATGTGGATCATGGAGGGTGGACATCCAGTAACTGCTGTTCATTTTGATGGCCTTGAAGCATAGGAAATACGCTTTTTTCAATAAGACCTTTACTATTGGTTTCTTTTACAGCGGTATGACCCCAAAACCAGCAAAGATGTCCTTGATGGACCCTCAGAATAAAAAGTGACGGAAGAAAGTAGTCTTTGAACCACCATTTTAGTTGCACTGGACATTGACTATCCCTGTCCTGGACCGCAGCATGACCCCAAAACCCACATGACTCACAGATTAAAAAGTTCTGTAAGAAAGTAGTCTTTGAACCACCATTTCAGTTGAACTGGACATTGACTTTACTTGTCCTGTACCACTACTTGACCCCTATTCGCGTCCTTGACTGGGAGGACGAGGAGGTAAAACTGAAGGATGCAGGTTGCGTTAACCACTGAAGAACAGATTGGCGACCCTCTTCATTAATGTGATTCACAGGGAACCGACCCAATGATGACAGGCCTGACAGTCCTGCGACTGACGATGTGCTGGCTTGCGTGTTGTCTGCAGTAGTGGAAGGAGCACCTTCTCTCATACCTCTAGCTCCACGTCCTACACCATTCTTTGCTCGCTTACCACCTGTAGTTCGCTCCATGTTCAGAAAGATAAAAATTTAAAAGGTATAGAAGAGTTTTTCACGGTGGGGCGTGGCCTGCATGGCACTGTAGCTAGACATATCTCCTGTGAGCTCCTCTGAAGCCAGTCCAAATCTGCTCAAATAAGCCCACATACCCAGTCATTTTGAACACCAGTCTGCTCTCTCTGATTCAGGGAAGAAGAACTGAGCAAAAAGAGCCATCTACAATCAAAATCCTCCAGAGATTACCACATAGTTGCCAACTTTTGAAAATGAAAAATCAGGAGATATTAGTGGGCGGCGAGCTTAGCGCGCCGCAGCAAAAATTTGCATGGACACGCCCATCTTGGTGGTATGCCACGCCCCTTCAAAAAGCCACACCTACTCCACCTAACTGCATAACGGCTTTGGAAGAAAGCCAGGTAGATGCCCTTATAGCCAGGTAGTAGCCCCCCATAACCAGGTAGTGCCCCTTACAGGCAGGTAGATGCCCCCTTGTAGCCAAATAGATGCCCTATCTGTAGCCAGGTAGATCCAAATTTGTAGCCTGGTAGATGCACCCCTTTGTTAGCCAGGTAGATGCCCCCCATTTTTTGCCAGTAGTGCCCCCATTGTTTGCCAGGTAGATGCCCCCATTGTTTGCCAGGTAGTGCCCCCCTGTTGGCCAGGTAGATGCCCCCATTGCTTTCCAGGTAGTGCCCCCCCCTGTTGCCAGGTAGATGCCCCCATTGTTTGCCAGGTAGTGCCCCCTCTGTAGCCAGGTAGTGCCCCCATCGTTAGCCAGGTAGTGCCCCCATTGTTAGCCAGGTAGTGCCTCCAATGTTGCCAGGTAGACCTCCCATTGTAGCCAGGTAGTGCCCCCATTGTAGCCAGGTAGTACCCCCTTTAGTAGCCAGGTAGTGCCCCCATTAGTAGCCAGGTAGTGCCTCCATTGTTGCCAGGTAGTGCCCCCTTTAGTAGCCAGGTAGTGCCCCCATTAGTAGCCAGGTAGTGCCTCCATTGTTGCCAGGTAGTGCCCCCATTAGTAGCCAGGTAGTGCCCCCATTAGTAGCCAGGTAGTGCCTCCATTGTTGCCAGGTAGTGCCCCCATTAGTAGCCAGGTAGTGCCCCCCATTGTAGCCAGGTAGTGCCCCCATTGTTAGCCACGTAGTGTCCCCTCTATTGCCAGGTAGTTCCCCCCATTGTTAGCCAGGTAGTGCCCCCTCTGTTGCCAGGTATTGCCCCCATTGTAGCCAGGTAGACCACCCCCATTGTAGCCAGGTAGACCACCCCCATTGTAGCCAGGTAGACCCCCCATTGTAGCCGAGACAGTGCCCCCCTAAAACTAATAAAAATAAAATAATAAAATCCACTTACCTGACCAAGCTCCTGCAGTATCGGCCAGCTCCAGCCGATCTCCTCAGCGTCACAGGGGAAGTAGTGCAGCCGCGCGTCACTTCCCCTGTGACGCTGACATGTGTGTACGGCGCACAGCGGCGCTGGACATACAGGGGGAGGAGGCAGGAGGGAGCGATACCTCCTGCCTCCTCCCTGCTCAGTAGCGCCCGCTTCACCCACCTGTGGGAACGGACCGGCGGCGCCAGAGTAGCGCACCAGCGCTACTCCGGCGCTGCGGTCATTTAACGGCCCCCCGCCACCTGCTGGGGGCGGGTGTAATGCCAACACCCTGGGGTGGGCGGGGGGGACCCCAAATAGCGGGACCCCCCCGCCAAAAACGGGAGAGTTGGCATGTATGGATTACCATAGTTTTGATCAGAGGCCTGCTGCAGCTTACTCAAGCTTCCTCCTCTCCTTGCAACTGAACATGCCATGAGTCAGCAGGAGCAACAGCAGATATCAGGGACCCTGCTTTGGGATTCACATCTGCAGTGGCACATACCTTCTCCACGGCTTCGCATCATCTGTATGTATGCCAGCACGCACTACAGTCTGCAATCAGCTCTGCTACATCACCTGGGCAACCTCTGTGCACTATAGCCCGAAACCGGCTCAGCTACATCATCTGAGCAACCTCTGTGCACTACAGCCCAAAACTGGCTCTGCTATATCACCTGAGCAACCGCTGCGCATTACAGCCCAAAACCGGCTCTGCTACATCACCTGAGCAACCTCTGCGCATTACAGCCTATAACCAGCTCTGCTACATCACCTGAACAACCTCTGCGCATTACAGCCTATAACCAGCTCTGCTACATCACGTGAATAACCTCTGCGCACTACAGCCTACAACCTGCTCTACTACATTACCTGAGTAACCTCTGCACACTACAGTCCACAACCAGCTCTGCTACATCATCTGAGCAACTTCTGCACACTACAGCCCACAACTGGCTCTGCTACATTACTTGAGTAACCTCTGTGCACTACATCTCGCAAACGGCTCTGCTACATCACCTGAGCAATCTCTGCGCACTACAGCCCACAACCGGCTCTGCTACATCATCTGAGCAACTTCTGCGCACTACAGCCTACAACCTGCTCTACTACATCACCTGAGCAACTTCTGCGCAGTACAGTCCACAACCGGCTCTGCTACCTTACCTGAGTAACCTCTGTGCACTTCAGCCCGCCAACGGCTCTGCTACATCACCAGAGCAAACTCTGCGAACTACAGCCTGCAACTGGCTCTGCTACATTACCTGAGTAACCTCTGCGCACTACAGCCCACAACTGGCTCTGCTACATCACCTGATCAACCTCTGCGCACTGCAGCCTACAACCGGCTCTGCTGCACTGCTTGAGCAATTGTTGTAGGCTATAGTTTCTCGTCAGTTTTACGGCATTATCTGAACAACTCCTATGTGCTACAACCTGCCACCGGTTCCTCGGTTTTGCTGTATTACCTGAATAACTCTGGTGCATTACAGCTTGTTACCAGCTTAACTGTTTCGCTACACTATTGAAACCATATTTGAGCACTACAGTCGGACACCAACTCTTCAGTCCTACTGCATCGCTTGGCCAACTCTTCTGCGATTTTGCCTGTCACCGGTTTCACCGCACTGTGGCGACGAATCAATTCACCATGGGAGGCACTACCAAGAAAAATCCAAAGAGCAAGCCTTCTAAACTCCCTGAATTTTTCACATCTACATCTTCTAGAAGGGGCTCTTCCACTAAAAGAAGCTTGCAATATCCGTCCCCTTCTCGGTCTTGCTCATCCAGGGCCGAATCGGTGGACCTTGACCAACAGGACTCTCTAGATGCTCAGCCCTTGACTGCCAACACACTGCAGCAGCTTTTTTCCTCTTTTCGTACTACACTGCAATCTGATATAAAGTACATGATGTCTGAGCTTAAACAGGACTTTCATGCTTTAGCCACAAGAACTGAGCATTTTGAAGCCAAAGTGGCAGAATTTGCCACCTCTCACAACAGCTTAATTGACGCCAATAGTGCTCTTGAGGAGGAAGTTAAGCATCTCTCCAATAAAGTCTTGGATCTAGAAGACAGATCTACGACGTAATAATGTCAGAATCCATGGTATCCCTGAAGCCGTCACGCGTGATCAGCTTAATTCATATTTAACAGATCTCATGGCTCTGACACTTTCCCACAGCTCCAAGCAAGATCTTATCATTGATAGAATTCATAGAATTCCTAAACCGAGGAATCTGCCACAGCAAGTGCCGAGAGATACAATAGCGCGTATTCACTTCTATAATATAAAGGAGGAATTTCTTCGTGCTCTTCGCAAAGCAGATTAATTGCCAGAACGTTATCAGGCCATATCAATCTTCCCTGATCTGTCTGCGGCTACTATGATGAGGCGTAAATAATTCCAACCATACACAAAGCTCCTCCGTGACAATGAAATCAACTATAGATGGGGTTTCCCTGTCAAACTCATCATCTCCAGAGAAGGTACCCAGTTTGTCTGCAATTCGCCAGAAGAAACCGGCACACTCACGAGAAACTGGAAACTTCTAGAAACCCCCGACACTAGTCCGGCTCCTAAGAAACCAACACGACCAGAGATGATAACGCCCTTGTGGTCAGACAAAACAACTAAACTCCGATCGAAATCTGCAGTCTGACCCACTACTGAATCCTTTATATATGTCTTGGGTAAAAAACAAGACTCCCTTGGATGCTCTACTCCTTGTCCTTGGTCTCTCATCTTTTTTTTTTTGTACAGGTTTCCCAAGGCAGGACTTGCTCCCCTTGTTTTCCCCCTTGGGGAATAATTTGTTTTTTTGCAATTTCTATTTAATTGCTTTCCAATTTTTTGTTATATTTATGTTTTTCGTCGTGGATTTAATACTTCAAAAAACTGCTTTTTGTGCATGTTATTTTGAACGCTTGAAATTTTTCTTGATATCTAATGCGGTCCCTAAACATTTTTACCTTTGTTCCTCATGTCTCTGAAATTGTGGCCCCTAAATGTTAAGGGTTTTTAAATTCACTGTTTAAGCGTTTTTTGCGGTGGGGGGATGGACGAATAAAATGCGGACAAAATCTGTCTGCAGGAGCACATTTAATTTTTTCTGAGCTCACAGATTCATCCCCCCGAACTCCAGTTTATAATCAATCACATGCTTCAAAAAGAAGCAGGTGTTTTCAATCTTAATTAAAATTCAATTTCTTTTCACTTACATCACAAGATTATAGATCCTGAGGGCCGGGTTTCCATCTTTTCTATTTTGAGATTAACTCCAAACCGTTACCCTTGTTACAGAAAAACCACCCAATGAAGAAAAAAATTTCCCCTTTATTCGAAAAGAAATTTCCAAGCAAAGAATGAGGGGAAGGGGATTATTATTTGGGAGACTTCCAATAGAGTTAACAAGCTATTAATAGAGCTCAAGAGAGTTTAAAAAACCCCCAGAGCCCTTTTCCTCCCTCCTTTTAGAGGAAAGATGCAGATATTTGGCGCTTATACACAATCAAGAAAAAAATTCCTAAAATTTAATATATCTATTGGTTTTGGAACAACAAACCAGTACGAGAAAACCTAAACAAATCCAAACTTAAAAATATAACTTTTAATATAACCCTAAAAAAAAATTTTTCTAACCCAAAAATCATCTAAATAAATATAAAAATTTAAACACACTGTCCCTATCTACTTTCCCTAATTATCCTCAAAAGCCCAAGTAATCGTCCGAAAGGGCCTAGCTTTGTAGGCTACCTATTAAGTCCTTTTGTGTCCCTATCAAACCCAAAATATTAGCAATATATATTCGTACAGTGTTTAAGGATATACAAATCAAAATCCAAACACAGTTTTATTTATTCATATAAAATCCCCTTTTTCAAGTACTCAAAGGCTACAGTCCACTAATAAATTCCCTGCAATTTTTTTTTAATCATGGGGTAAATGTCTATATCTTTTCCCCCGTGTAGGGAACATAAAAAACATTTATCCGCACATTTCAAGTACATCAAACCTTATCCTCGATGCGTTTCCCCCCTTCTATTATGGGGTTTTTCACGGGAGATCTCCTAGGGGACATCACACTGACTCAAAATAGAGTCCCTTGATAAGCTGTATCTCCATGTCCTATATCCGTTTTAAAATAATTTACCGCTATTTGCCCCCCTTCGGTGTCCCACCCCCGGGCCCTTTTTCAAAACGCTGCTCGCATCCCCGGCATTGGACGGGTATAAAAAACCGGCGCCGCCAGCCGCGCCCGTCGTTTTTCCCCCGGGTTTGGAAAACTCTGCGGTGCTTTGGGGCGGGAGCGGTACCATGACAACCCAGCCCCCCGCTCAACCCGTTTTGCGCCGAACACCGCCGACATTTCCCACTGGATGCCCGGGCATCATTACTTCCAGGTCTCTACGCACGCTTTCTCAAGGATGTTAAAGGGGGAGATGAGATACACCACCACCGCAGTGGAACCCCCCTTTAAAACCCCAAATTTACATCCTATGGTAATTTTAAAATCATACATTCACTAAGAGCAAACTTTTAAACAGGTTATACACTCATCCCATTTTTGGTGGTAAAACAAAAAGGGCGTTTAGGTATCAACTTTTCCCCAATTGGGCCCAAAATAAACCCTGGGAGAACCCAATAAAGGGTCCCCCAATAAAACCAGAAAAACCACCCTCAAAGAGAAAAACAATACGATTATTCAAGTATAAATGTTCGGGAACAAAATATATACGTCCCTAAGATAAAAATCCTGGGCTATTCGCCCAGTACAGTTCTTTTTCCTTAGGGCCTACAGGATATAAAGAACTTTAAATATGTAACACTAGGAGAATTCAAATAAAAAGCCAAAATATAGAAGTTCTTAAGCCCCGGCTGTATCGTTTTCTTTCTAAAGGTCCATTTTTTTCCTTACAAAGAAATTTTTTATAAAGATTTCCCTTTCTCAATGTCGATTTAACTTTTCCTACAAAGGAACATCATGCCTGAGGAGTCTCCCTCATGCCCACCCAGATACCTGGCAAAGGGGTGACGTCTTTTCGCACATCCCCTAAGTGTTCACCAATGCGGATTTTTAACTTGGGGGTCGTCTTACCTATAAATTGTTTACCACAACACAATTACAAGATAAACAACTTCCTGGGAAACAGCAATTCATAAAACCTCGATCACATAGGTTTTTTCCCTGTCATGAACTTTTTAAACCCTTAGCTACAGATATACTTGAAATATACATCTTCCAATCAAAACACCCCCCAACTTTTTTACGTTCTAACCAAAGTACCTGTTGGTTTTGGTACGTAAATGGTGTAAAATCAGCCTATCCCCTATGATCTCCTCTTCTATATGTCACTTGAGGAGTTTTTGAGAGACAGTCAACTAGATCTTTATCACAAGCAATATGCCCAAAACTCCGCAATACTTTTTACACCTATTATTTGGGTTGTCTATGTGCCTTTTTCCCTAAACTTTTTTCCCCCTATCTTGGGGTCCCCTCGGGTTAAAGATGGTTCCTGTCACTCCTAAGTGCTTTTTAAAAAGGGCAGGCTTCAATCTGTGGGGATACCCCCTTTCCCAGGAACCTATCCTTGAGGTCTTTTTGCCTGTTGGAAAAAATCTCTTATTCGGAGCAGTTTCACGTATACGTAGTATTGGACCTTTAGGTAACCTTTTTTTAGCTTTTCCCAGGGTGAAATGAATCCCCACCGCGGGAGGCTATTAGTACCGTCTCCCGCGATGAGTCCGGGTTTGTATAAACCCAAATCACCCCTGAAGATCCTAAGATCCAGAAAAGCTATTTCCGACATATGAATCCAAATGTAAATTTAAACCCCAATCTCATTAGTGTTCAATACCGAAAAATTTCTCTAAACAACCTTCCGTGCCCTCCCACAGCACGAAAACACATCTAAAAATTTGCCCCAGTAAAAAATTTTTATTGGGAACCCCTCCATTTCCTCTCCGAAACCAGGCCCTCTCCCCCCACCCCGGGAAAAAATTTTTGATACGTGGGAGCGCAGGGGCTTCCCATGGCGGTACCCTGGCGGGTGGTAAAAACCCTGGGTCCAGAGGAAATAAACCCCATAGAAACGGCCCCCGCTTTGGGAGGGTATGTCTTCCTCCTGATCATCCTCATCATCAACCCCTTTTTTTTTAACCCAAACCCCGGGTGGGTCCGTCCCATCCCTAAGGGAAAGTACAATGAAACACCCCAAAAAGTCCCAAAAAAAAGGAAGGCAAGAACCAAATAATTAATTTATCTCAGAAAACTCTTACACAGGAACAATTGGGTTCTATTGAAGGGTTTGTCATATTGCCTAAACAATTTAGTAATTAACGGGGAAAAGGGATTTGAACTTATTTGTGCTAAAATTAAGGGGGTTAAAAATTTTTTTTAAGAATAAAAAAAACGAAAATTTGGAGGAATTGGAATCTCTATTGAAGATCTAACAGGAGGAGGACATTGAAAAAAAAAGGGGGTCGAAGGAAATGATTTGGGCCCCCCAAACTGATTAAGACCAAAAAGCACCGGGTTTTCCCCCTCCCCCACAAGAGACACCAGAAATAGATATGTTTCTGAAAATGGTAATGAAAGACCTTGATAATTAACGAACAAAAAACCACATCTGGGGGAAAAGGCAAATCTTACCCAACAAAGAGATACAAGCGTTGACTTCTTGAATCAATCCGAATAATATTAAAACCCAATAAAGGGGGGAAAAATTTTGGTTATGAACCCCTCTGGGGGGATACGCTAGTGTAAAAGAATCTTGGAGGATCGAACAGGATTGCTATCCCGAAAAGTGACCCCACGGAAAATTTTGGGGGGAAATTGAATCTATTATTATACAGGGTGTAGATAAGGGCCCCCTCCAAAAAAATGAGGTGCAACGTTGCAAAACGTTTTCCATTCCCAAGGGGCATAAAAGGTTTTTTCCCCCTAGAGGGCGCCCGATTTTTTGGGATTTATTTCCTTGACACAAATTTGGTATTTATGTGGACAAGGTCCCCAGGGACTTTTTTTTTACTGCTCTTCCTTCCTATCTGAGAGATACGGCGACCTCCCCAAAGAATTGGAGGGGAATTTTAACATCGGAAGGATGTATGGTTGGGCCCCAGGGATGTGGGGGACTGTATAGATTTTTCCCCCCCTGGGGGGTCCATCCGTGAAATATTTCCTTGGAATAGGGGGAGACAATTGAAAAACAGAACAAAATGGGCCTTGAAATGTTGGGTTTATTCTTACCCCTAACTATTTCCTCTTCGGCCCAGGGTGTCCACCAGCTCAGGGGGTACCGCCATGGGAAGCCCATGCGCTCCCCCGTATCGAATTTGTTTTCCCGGCTGGTGGGGAGGGCCCTGGTGTTCGGAAGGAAATGGAGGGGTTCACCAATAAAAAATTTTTTACTGGGCAGATTTATAGATGACGTTTTCGTGCTGTGGCAGGGACAAGGTCGTTTTTGGAATTTATTTAGGGAAATTTAACACTAATGAGATTGGGGGTTTAAATTTCATTTTAATTCATATGTGGGAAATAGCTTTTCTTTTTCTTAGGGTTTTTGGGATGATTTGGGTTATATACAAACCCGGACTCCGCAAGGGGGAAAAAGGGGTACTAATAGCCCCTGCGGTGGGATTCATATCACCCGAAAAGCTAAAAAGAGGTATACCCCAAAAGGGCAATACCAGTAATGTAGAAACTGCTCCAAAAAAGTTTTTTACCAACAGGGCAAAGACCTCAAGGATAGGTTTTTCCCGGAAAGGGGGGTTTTCCTCCCTCATATTTAAAAACCTGCATTTAAACACTTAGGAGGACGGAACCATTATTGAAACCCAGGGGCCAAAAGAGAGGAAACTAATTTAGGATAATAAAGGCACATATACAACCGAAAAATGGGAATGAAAATATTTGGGGGATATTGGGCATATTCATTTTAAAAGACTAGCTACTGTCCCAAAAACTCCTCAAGTGACTATAGAAGAGGAAGATATTGAGGGATGGGGTGATTTACAGCCTTTTACGTACCAAAACCAACAGGTACATGGTTAGAACGTAAACCGTTGGGAATGTTTAGATTTTGGAAGAAGTATATTTTCAAGTATATCTTTAACTAAGGGTTTAAGAGTTCGTGACAGGGAAGACCTATCATTCGAGGGTTTTTGAATTGCTGTACCCCGGAATTGTTTTATCTCTGTAATTGTAGTTGTGGGAAACAAAATATAGGGAAGACGACCAACAGTTAAAAAACCGCATGGGAAACTTAGGGGATGTCAACATAGACGTACAAACCCCCTTGCAGATAACTGGATGGGGCATGAGGGGGACTCCTCAGGCATGATGTTTTCCCGTGTATGGAAAAAGATAAACTCGACATTGAGAAAGGGAAATCTTTAAAAAAATTACTTTGTAAGGAAACAGAATGGCCCTTTAGAAGAAAACGATACAGCCGGGGTCTTAAGAACTTCTATATTTTGGCTGTTTTATTGAATTCTCCTAGTGTATACATTTTTAATGTACTTTGATATCCTGTGGGGTCATAAGGATAGAACTGTATCTGGGCAGAATAGCCACAGGATTAATTTCTTAGGGTCATATAATTCTTGTTCCCGAACACTTTTATTCTTGAATACATCTGTATTGATTTATCTCTTTGAGAGTGGTTCTTGTTTTTTATTGGGTACCCCTTTTTTGGATTTCCCAGGGGGTATATTTGGCCTAAGGGGAAAAGTTGATATACTTTTAAAAAGTCTTATTGTTTTACCACCCAAAATGGGATGTGTATAAGCTGTATTTGTTTCTCTTAGTGAATGTATGATTTTTTAAACTAACCCCTAGGGTGTAAATTTTGGGGGTTTAACGGGTTCCACCTGCGGTGGGGTGTAACTCATCTCCCCATTTAAACCCCTTTAGAACCGTGCGAAATATCCGGGAAGTAATGATGCCGGCGCATGCGCGTGAAAATGTAGCCCAAGGGTTCGGCGCACGCGCGGGTTTAGCGGTGTGGTTGTATGGTACCGCTCTCCCCCAAGCACGGCAGTAGTAAAACTAAGAGCCGGGGAAACGACGTGTGCGCGGGTGGGCGGCGCCCCGGTTTCATGACGGCCCCCAATGCCGGCGCATCGCAGCAGCTTTTGAAACGCCCAGTGGGGAAAACAAACCCGAAGGGGCCAAATAGCGGTAATTTTTTAAGACGGGATATAGGACATGGAGATATCAGCTTACAAGGAGACTACTATCTTGATCAGTGTGATGTCCCCTAGGAGATCCTCCTATAAACCCTATAATTGAAGGGGGAAGCTCGAGGTAAGGTTTTGATGTATCTTAAATGATGCTGGTAAAAGTATCTTTTGTTCCCCACACGGACGATAGATATAGACATTTACCCATGATTAAAAGAAAAATTGCAGTATTCATATCGTGGACTGTGAGCCTTTGAGAAATTGAATGGGATTTTATTTGAAAATGATAACTGTGTTTGGATTTTATTTGATTACCTTAAACCTGTACAAAAATATAAATGCTAATTTTCTGGGGTTTGATAGGGAACAAAGTGACTTAATAGGGGTTTTGCCTACAAAATAGGCCTCCCTTTTCGGGACGATTCCCTTGGGGGTTTTTTGGGGTAAGTGTAGGGAAAGTAGATAGGGACAGTGTGTTTATATATATATTGATTTAGATAGATTTTGGATTAGAAATTGTATTTTTATGGGTATATATTAAAAGTTATATTTTAGAGTTTGGATTTGTTTAGGATTTTCTCAGTGACCGCTATATACACACCACAGAAAAAGATTATACCTTTTTCTCGGCCCCTAAACAAGTTCATTCTCGCATAGATTTCTTCCTGCTAGACAAAATCTTGACAAAATCAGAAATACATCTGGAGGCTCAACAATTTCCTTCTTAAAAATCCAGACAACGTCACTTTCCTAAAATGGCAGATTAAAGACTATTTTCACTTTAACACCTCTAGTACTCCCCCTCCACACTATGGTGTGCCCACAAGGCATTTATCCGTGATATGTTCATCCAGCGGGCCAGTCGTTTTAGGAAAAAGTATAAGTCCTCCATTAATAACCTAATAACCAATAATCAAAGATTAGAAACTGATTTTAAAGCTAACCCGTCTCCGGCTAAACCTACTGCACTAGCCTACTTAAGAAATTACCTGCGTATTCTGTACCTACAACAATACGAATTCAATCTAGCTAAGATGAAATGGACATTTTTTATGCACAAGGTGATAGACCCTCTAAACTTCTAGCCAAAAGAATTAAGTCTATCAAACCAAATCTAGGATATCCCATTTAATATCTGCTTCTGCTACTAAAATCCTTAACCCCCTTGACATTGCAAAACAGTTTGCCTCCTATTATGCTGGCCTATATAACCTTTAATCATCAGAAAACATCCCTGCCCCATCGGACATAGACATTAATAACTTTCTTTCCTCCATATCCTTGCCAACTTCTCAAGTAGAAATGTTAAATTCCCCCATTACTCAATTGGAAGTTGAGCAAGCTGTTCGTTACAGTAAACTAAACAAGTTCCCGGGGCCTGATGGTATTACAAACGAGTATTACTAACTATTTTCAGATTTCCTTTCCCCCCATCTAACCAATCTATGTAATGAGATTGCTATGTCCAGTAACCCGCCCAAGGAACTACTACAAGCCGTTATTACCACAATTCCGAAACCGGGCAAACCAACAGATAATGCAGCTAATTTTAGACCTCTCGCTACTAAACACGGACATTAAGATTTATGCTAAAATACTAGCTTCCCGACTTAATATTGTCCTACCAACTCTAATTCACAGAGATCAAACGGGTTTTGTTTGGGGTAGACAGGCCAGAGATGCGACACGTCGCTTGCTCGATTTAGTGCAAATCGCTAAGTTGTCAAATATGGATGTCGCCTTTCTATCATTCGATGCTGAGAAGGCATTTGATAGAGTTAACTGGCAGTATATTAAACTAGTCCTGAATAAATTTGGATTTACAGGCTTGATTATGTCTTTGAACACTAAACCATCAGCGTCTGTTCTTAGCTCTGGCTTCATCTCCTCCTCGTTTGACCTATCTAATGGTATTAGACAGGGCTGTCCTCTCTCTCCCTTTATATACATTTTGTGTATTGAACCTCTGGCCGAACATATAAGAAAAAATCCTCAGATCTCTGGGTTATTAGTCAACAAGACCAATCACAAAATAAGTCTCTATGCAGATGATGTAATGTTAATTGCTTCGAACCCAGGCACATCCATCCCTACCATCCTATCAACACTTGCAACTTTTTCTAAAGTTTCTTATTACAAACTGAATACCTCCAAGTCCTCAATCATCCCTACAAATAATCAGACTTCTCAAATTTCTACTTTGAAGGCCTTTGATTATAAAGTGGAAGAAACTGCAGTTGATTACCTAGGTATTAAAGTCACTCCATCCACTTCTCTTACACTAGACCTTAATTATAAATCTCTCCTGACAGAATTAGAAGCGGAGATCAAAAGGTTGTCCACCCTTAATCTTTCTTGGATCGCTAAAATTAATGCCTTCAAAATGTCTCTGCTTCCGAAATTTATATATATATGTAGAGCAATTCCTTATATTATACCCAAAGCGATCAACCTTAGATTTCAGGCGCTCTTTTCTACTTTCATCTGGAGTGGAAAGAAAGCTAGAGTTAAGTGAGACCTTTTATTTCAAAGCGCAAAAGAAAGTGGTCTAGCATGCCCAAATTTCTTTTCCTACAATGCAGCTATTCTGCTCGAGCAAACTTTTTTTCTTTGGAACCCTGGCCTTACTCTTTGGTCCCACATTGAATCTCACTCATTCACTCCATATCCATTACTACATCATCCTAAAGCTTCACTCTTTGGGGTTCCCTTACCAACTTCCCCCCTTAAATCAATATCAGATATGTTTGAGTTATGGTCTATGTATGTCATACCTAACTCTTGGATACATTTAGCTAGAAAATATTTTCCCTTAGATCTTTTGCGCTGCTGGTCTGACTCTCTTCCACTTCGCTTGTGGCAGAAGCGAGGTATTCAAACAGTAGATCAGCTTAACCAAGGACTCAATCTATTACCATTTACAACTATTTCCAACTCCTTTTCTCTCCTCCACTCAAACTTCTTTCAATTTCTGCAGATTCGACATATCCTCCAGTCTATTGACTGGCCGAACCCCCCACCCAGCTATTCAAATTTTCATAATTTTCTTGCACAGAAAAAAGGCTTTGAAAAAGGCCTTTCTTTGATATGTCAAGCATTACTGGCCAAAGACCTGGACTCTAAATCTCACACTATGATAAAAAGGGAAAGAGAACTTTCCTTACACTTTTCTAAGGAACAATGGATCAAAGTACAAAATATTTCATCTTCCCGGTCTAAATGCATAAACCATAAAGAGACCATGTTTAAAATACATTTACGATGGTACCTACCCCCTTGAGACTGGTCAAAATGTTTTCCAGCTCCTCGGATCTCTGCTGCAAAGGTTGCGGCCACTAAGATACCTTGTTACACATTTGGTGGGGCTGCCCAGTTATTCAAAAATTCTGGAAGTCGGTTTCCTCCCTTCTTTTAGATGTCACGGACCTCTCATTCGCCTTAACCCCTGCGGTTTTAGACATAGGTTTAGATGAGCTACCATCTTCCTTCCGCACAATTATATTCCACACCTTCATAGCAGCTAGAACAGCTATTGCATTTAACTGGAAAGAGACTGTAGCCCCCTCTATAGCCGAAGTAATAAGGAGAATTAACTTGAACTGCGCTTGTGAAATTAGACTCATTGATTCCCCATTCATATCTAATAAGAATAAATCCCTCTTTGACTTGTGGTTATCTTCCAATAACACTGCTACTACTGTCCTATATTTATTACTCTGTTATACCTCTCAACAGCAGATATAAGATGGTGTTTTGTTTCTAATTTGATCAGTGTTTTAATATCCACGATGGTTGTTTTATTTACACTGTTTGGTGTCCATTTTGGACACTTTGTTATTGTTTTAATCTACTGCACTCTGTATTGTAAATAATTGTTAACTGCTCAAATCTTTAATAAAGTTATGTTTAAAGATTAGTTTTTCACAGTCTCTTAATGAGAAACTGTACTGCAAAGACGGCAAATCACAGGTATTCTTAAATCCCTCTAATTTCCAACGGCCAACTAGGATTAGAAACAGAATTGTTTCTATCAAATATCTGTGAAATGTGGTCTAGTGGAAGAGCCGTAACACCAAATCAACAGTATTCTTCCTTCAGTCCCTGAGATTTACAACTGCCCAGTAGGAATAGCAATTGATAGTTTTCCGCAAACAGCGCACTTGTACGATAGTTTGTTAAAAACTGAGACGCCTGGAGTGCAATATACAACTATTGAAAAGTTATACGGATGAGATATGGCGGTTTAACAATGCTGACAACAGACACCAGTTACTATAAAATATCTGTAACCAAATTTGCGTACAAGTGCGCTATTTGTGCCAAACTGAGATACACAGACTGCTATAGAACTACTTAAAAGTTATATGGATTAGATATGGCGGTTTTGGCACCACTGACAACAGGCGCCATTTATTATAAAATATATGGAACCAAATTTGCATACAAGTGCACGATTTGCGCCAAACTGAGATGCACTGAGTAAAATAGAACTATTTAAAAGTTATATGGATTACATATAGCGGTTTGGGCACCACTTACAACAGGCACCAGTTACTATAAAATATCTGTAACCCAATTTGCGTACAAGGGGGCTATTGGCAAAAAACTGGGACGCACAGACACCAATAGAAATGCAAAAACAAAAGGGACAATTTCACCTCAGGTGGGAGGTCTGCTGGCCACAAAGTGTTAAAAAAAATTGCTATTTCCATGTGAGTTCAGGACAGGAGAGACTAGGCTGCACATCATCAACCCTCCTTTCCATACCCCCCGCCCTTACCCCCAGGGCCGCCATCAGAGATTTCAGGGCACCCTACAGCTAAAATTTCTGGGCCCCCCTGTCAAGTCAACTCTGCCTCCTGTCGACCCCATCACTCTGCCCCATCAACTCTCGCTGCCCAGAAGAAAAAAAAAAATGTATACACACGCATCTATACACATATACATATATATACACACACGTATAAACCCATATATATACATATACAGACACACATACATATACAGACACACACAGACACACACATACACACAGAGATACACATACAGACACACATATACACACAGACACACATATACACACAGAGATACACATACAGACACACATATACACACAGACACACATATACACACAGAGATACACATACAGACACACACACAGACACACATATACACACAGACACACAAACACACACAGACACACACAGACACACAGACACACAGACACACACACACACACACACACACACAGACACACATATACAGACACACATATATAGTCAGTACAGTTCAAATTCATTAAGAATATGTTTTTTACCTTTACTATACTAAGTAGTCCTGGTCTGTACAGTGAGGCTACGCACTCACTTGAGACCTGCAGGATGTGGACACCTGTGGCTGTTGGAGCTGCTGCTGTGAACTTTGTGTAGCTGCAAATGATCCGGGGCCGGGAGCACGGCAGGGGGCGGAGCCTTCACTCACTGTGCAGCAGTGTGAGGCTGAACTTCCTGACTCTGCCTGGAGCTTGTGCTGATCGTGACTGCAGCACTCAGCATCCTGACAGAGTCAGGAAGTTCACCATGTTACAGGCAGCACTGTACCTCTTTCTCCCTCCCTGATGAGCATCCGGGCAGTCACCCTCACTCCCTCCCTAACCGTATTTAGGAACGGCCAAGTGCGGGAGTATTTGAATCAGTGAGATTTAATTTGATGATGCCCCGCCCGCTGCCTGAGGAAGTAGGGGGGGCCCAGCTGCACTGAAGAAGTTAATCACAGGTATGGAAAGCTACAGTGCGCAGCGCGGGCCCCCCTGACAGGGCAGACAGCTGACATGGTAGAGAGAACAGCCATGTTGCCTGTTCTCTATACCATTACTGTTAAGCACGGGGGCGGTCCCTGCCGGCGGCGGCGGGTCCCCCCCTGCTTCCTGCTTCACAATCCAGCTGGGCCCCGTACGGGAGTACTGGCTGTACCCCCTTATCAGCGGCCCTGCCTACCCCCTTTGGCGTAACACAGCACTAGATTTCTTTACAAGTCTCTCTCTAACTAAATCAGAACTAAAATTCTCTAATCTAACTATATCCTAAGCTTCACAACTACAAGGATGGTTTTCTGTATAAAAGAAGACTGTCTCTCTGAGCTGTGACAACAGCTATTGGGACAGGCAGTGAGACGTGTTGCTCTGTAGTGAGATCAGTGAGAAATGAGGCTGAACAGGAAATGGAGTCGCATACATAAAACGAGGTCATGTGATTTTTGCAGCCAATGAGATCCATACACCGCCCAATCATGAGGTCGTACACCCAGCTCACCCTGCTCTATGCTCTTTGCTGATTGGCTGGCCGGCAAAATTACAGGAAGCACTGAAAAAGGCGCAATTGTAAACGAAATAACGATTATCGTTACGATATTCAAGCAAACTATTGCATCATCGCGAAACACAGATAAACGTAAAAACCGTGCCGATTTCAACTTTTGCTGATAGTATCGCTCATCCCTAAAGACAAGACCACTACACACAATTTTGTAATTTCTCTGGAAGAATGCTAATTGAGGGGTGTGGCGTCACTAATCTTTGTTGGATGTTGGATGGTCTTTTGCGCATCCAGGAGAGCTGGGAAATGTTTCTGAACTGTTCCTGAATCTAAACCATTATAATATTACCATCATTACTGCCATATACAAAGTTGTATACAAGCTCTGCAGACTGTATATTACCACCATATAGTGACCATACAGTGCGCTTGCATCCAGTGACTCACAAGTCATGACTTTTCTGATGGGATTCATTCATTTTCCCTTTTCTTCTCCATCTTGCCCAAACTACCATGTTGACTTCTTCTGACCATGATTCTTCAAAAACATCTTAGAATTCTAACTTTTCCAGCACCAGCCTACGTATGCCCAACTCTGTTCAAACTCCCCATGGGGTGGTAGGTGAGGTGGTGGGTAATGGGGTGAAAGATAGAGGTGGGAGGCTATGAGGTGATAGCTGGAGGTATTGAGGGGTTTATGAGAAGATAGGTGGGGGTTGTATTTTCTGTTAGTTATAGGCGATAAAACACAACGGTAAGGGTGGGTTGGGAAAGGAGAGTACAGGGCAAAGCTTACAGGTACAATCTCCTTGAGAGGGTGGTGGGCCGAGGATCAATTGCTCTGTGGCTGTGGCCTGTACCCCAAAGGATCATATAGTGCAGCTTGAACTCAATCACTTGCACCCTCCAGAAGATCAGCCACACCCATAACCTTAAGGTAGTACAGGGGATGGAGTTTAGGACTGTTTTTGGTAGTGTTTCTATTTTTCTATAGGTTTCCCCATTGGACTATGATGGACTCATTGAACTATGTCAGACCAGCGTTGGATCCATTTCTTTAATAACATTAGAGAAGATTTTGGGGAGTGTTTATTTAAATAAAATGTTTTTGTATTGTTTTGTCTTGTTACAACAGTTAACAATGTTTTCGAAGGGTTGCCAAGCAGAGCTTGTGAAATGGGGGGGCGTGTTTCTCCTCCCAGCAGGGTGTATCTTCACTCTATACAGACAAAGTGTGCATGTGATGATTTATTCTGTGTGAGCTGGGGGAAGAAAGAGGTTATCAGTTGCATTGGAATCACTGGAAGTGATAACTAAGTGTAACTCGATAGTGTATATCTAAATTTCTTGCTCTCTCTACATACTTTGTAACTAGAATGGGCATTTGACATTTAGGACTCTGGGAAAGATGGGTGATTTTTGTTTACTCTGTCTTTCTTTCTCACACAGTGCAGATTATTACACCTCTGACCTCTACAGATCTGCAGAACAAAACTATAAGATTTATCTGTTTGTGTTTACATGGGACTGCACATTCGTCTCACAGGTAGTTTATGTGGGACCTCACATCTGTCTCACAAAATTATTTTTTTTATGTGGGACTGCACATCTTACATGGGACTACTGTGTTTTCTCTTTCTGTTTTACGTGGGACTACAATGGGAATTTTACATTCAGTACTTTGAGAAACATGGGTGATTTTTTTCTCTCTCTTGTGGGACTAGAACGGCCATATGACATTCGAGACTCTGGGAAAGATGGGTGATTTTTTTTCTCCCATTTGTGTTTTCGCATACTTAACAAATCTCCCACACAACCTGGAAGAGTTGTTAAATACGGGAAAACTTAAAGCATAGCTAGATCCATCATGCAGTGGGTACCACCAACAATTGCCTTTCAGACTCTGCTAAAGTGTGTGTTGATTGAAAGGGAAAACAGTTTTCCACACAAATCTAGTTTCTGGTCAAATACTAGTACAACAGAATCACTGACAAAGACTGCAGATGTGAACAGGGACTCTAATTTCACATGATGTTTAGGCAGTATATTTGAGGTATACATTTGAAGTCAATTATGAAGTGAATGTTTGCAAATTAATTATTATTTATTTTAATGGACCATTTAATTCAGAACACTGTGCAGCGGAAAAAGAGGTAAAATAATCATTACTAAATGAGCAAAAAACTGGAGGGAGAGGGCTGTGAATAGTGCCCAGTTATAACTGGTGACCCCAAGGCTCAATACTGGACATATACCTGCCTATGGGGACATATACCTGACTATTACCTGCCTATGAGGACATATACCTGCCTATTGGGGACAAATACCTGCCTATGGGGGACATATACCTGCCGATATCTGCCTATGTAATTTTATTGGTATTCATTTTTATTTTTTAAATTTACCAGTAGCCGCTGCATTTTCCATCCTAGGCTGATACTCGAGTCAATATGTTTTCCCAGTTTTTGTAAGTCTGAAAAAAGACAAGACCTCCATCCAGTTCAGCCTATTTTGCTACAGTGTTGCTAAAGTGTTATATTCAGGTCAGCTTATACTCGAGTATCTATATGGTACTTATTTCTCATTGCAAAATGCAAATACATTTATATAATTTATACAATGTGATTTTCAGGATTTTATTTTGGATATTCTATCTCTTACTGTTAAAATAAACCTACCCTTAAAATTATAGACTGTATTATATTTCTTGATCGTCCTACGGCAGCACAACATTGGGATATTACTTCTCCTAGGTATAATTAGAAGAGACAGGTTAACAAGCAGTAATTAAACTAATCAACCACTTAGATGTTGCCCTATAAAGTCTGGCTGGAAGCACTGCACACCAGTATTGTAAAAGTAGCAATGAAGGAATAACTTTGGGTGGGAAAGCTGTGCTGCCTAAGGATTCCAGGAAAAATACATTTTGGTAAGTAAATTTTCACTTTCCTGATCGTCCAATGGCAGCGCACCATTGGAATTTAAAAAGCAATCTTAAGAGTGTGTGACCTTCAAAGCTTTCCTAAGTATTAATTCACAAAAAGTCAAACTTTCTGCAGAGAGGATGTCCAATCTGTAATGTTTTACAAATGATGATGTAGACCATGTTGCGGCCTTACAAAATTGATCTAAAGGCACTTGCCCAAAATCTGGCCAGGATGCCGCAGTGGATCTGGTGGAATGAGCTCAGAGATGAAGAGGTGAATCTTGACCCAGATCTCTGCAACATTCTTTTATGACCTCTGTAATCCAGCAGCCAGAGTAGCCTTGCTGGTTTTGTGACCTTTTCTATTGCCATGAAATTTTAGAAACAATGCTTCATTCGAACTGAATGATTGAGTAGCTTGTAGATAATTGAGCAGCGCTTTTCTTACATCCAGTGTATGTGGAAAGAACACTGGTAGAAGAATTCTTGGTTAATGTTAGATGTTGAAGTGACTTTTGGAAGAAAACCTGGCTTAGTGCTCAGAATAAGACAATTCTGTTCGTCTCTCAGATACGGTTCTCTACAGGAGACAACTTGTAGTTCCCCTTACCTTTTTGCTGAAGTGATGGCCACTAAAAAAAAGTGTTTCAAATTATATACATTTGAGACTAGACTCCAGCATGGGCTCAAACGGTGGACTGGTTAAGGCCTTCAGAATAAGTAATAAGTCCCATGAAGGTATGATATTATGCACCATCGGTTTAAGATTTCTGACTGTTTTGGAGAATTTTTTGACCAGAGATTGGTTTGAGAATCTTGATTCCAGCTAATTGCTGTGAAGTGGGCCTTCAATGCATTGTATTTGAAGCCCTTATTAAAGCCTTCTTAAAGAAACTGTAGTACAGACAACATCGAGTCAATGGAGACTTCTTTAGTGGAGCACCAGCCCTTGTAGATTCTCCAAATCCTGTTATGAATGGATATAGTTACATGTCTTCTAGCAGCCAGAAGGGTTTTAACTACTTCGTCTGAGAGACCAGACTGTTTTAAGTTTTCCCGCTCAGCCTCCAAGCTGTCAGATGCAGTTTGTGCACTTGAGGATAGAACATGCCATTCTAAGATACTAGGTCCTGCTGACCTGGTAGTTTCCAGAATCTGCCTCTTGATAGTGACAATATGAGAGAAAACCAAGCCCACCGGGGCCAGAAGGAAATAATCGCTATGAACTCTGCTTGTTCATCCAGGACCTTCCGGAGGACTCTCAGAATCAGAGGAAGAGGAGGAAATACATAAATTAATTTGTTTCTCCAACTGATTGACAACTCACCTATTGCTACAGGTGACCCCTGGAGTGAGCGGGATCAAAAGTGTTTTGTTTTCGCATTGTCTGGAGTTGTCTTGACATCCAGGTCAAGGTATCCCATCTTGCAAGTAATTTGTCTGAAGATTTTGGGGTTCAGACTCCATTCTACGGGGTGCAGGAAATTCTGGCTGAGCCAATCCGCTGTGATAGCCTCGAATATGCACTGTTGAGATGTTGTAGAGATTTGATTCTGCCCATATCATTAAGCTCCTGCCTTCCATGGAAAGAGAGGGTCTTCTGTTGCCCCCTTGTTTGTTTAGGTAGTAAACCAATACCAGATTGTCTGTTTCTACGAGGACATTCTGAATTGAATAGGATGGGCTGAAAATGGTACAAAGAAAACTTGATGGCTCTCAGTTCCGATAGGTTGGAAGATAGCCTTTCTTCCTGAGGTGACCACATTTGCTGAAACCAGTGGCCTTTTACAGGGCACCACAGCCCAAAGAGGAGGCATCCGTGATGAGGACTACCTGCTGGTGATGAGTCAAGGCTCTCCCTTGCCTCATCTGTTCAGGTCTAACCACCATCTCAAATCTCATCTGGTGTACACACTCAAATACATCAGAGTGTCTAGGGAAAGCCTGGTTCTGTTCCAGGAGGACAAGATGTTGGCCTGACGGGAATGAATATGAGCTTTGGCCCAAGGTACTGCATCAATGGTGGATGTCAGCTGATCCAACACTTTCATTGCTGAGCAAACAGTGATTTTGGGGACTGAAATCAGGTGATTGACCCTTGAGATGATTTTCTCCCTCCTCTCTGGTGACAGTTTGAGTGTCATTTGATGGGAATTGATTATGAATCCTAGAAATGTTATTTCTTGTACTGGAGAAAGCTGGGATTTTTGTCTGTTGTCAGAAAACCATGATTTTTGAGAGTCTGTAGAGCCAGCTGGAGGTGGAGAAGGAGATCTTCTCTGGATGGAGCTAGCACCAGCCAATTGTCGAGGTATGGGATCACTGTAACCCCCTGAGGCCAGAGAGCTGCTGTGAGAACCACTGATATTTTTGTGAATGCTCTGAGGGCTGATGAGAATCCGAATGGGAGACATTTGAATTGGAAATGAAGGAGACCTGACTGGGTCTGTATGGCTACTCTTCAGTATTTTCGGTGATTTTCCAGGATGGGAATATGGAGATATGCATCAGTGAGATCTATTGATGCCATAAAACTGCCATCTTGTAGAATAGATAGAACTGATCAAATTGTCTCCATCTTTAATCTTTTCTTTATGAGAAATTTGTTGAGAAAAGTTAGATCTGTTACAAGATGCCATTTGATCTCTGGTTTTGGGACATGAAATTTCCTAGAATATACTCCCTGGAACTGCTGATGAGAAAGAACTTTCTCTAACGCACCTTTCTGAATGAATTCTTGGAGGAGGTGAGTATGGGGTTTGAATGGTTTATCATGAACCTGTCTGGAGGAAACTTCTTGAACTCTATAGATAAGCCCTTCAGAATTGTGAATGACACCCAGGTGTTGGAGGAAATCTGAGACCAAATGGAATAGAAAAGACTAAGCCTCCCTCCAACCTGAGGTCCTTATTTTCTGGCGTCAAAGGTCCCTTGATTTCTGGTCACCCAGCTTCTTCCTGTATGAGGCAGCACCCTGCCGGTGCTTCAACTTTCTTTGTCTTCCCCGAACCTTGGTATTCTTTTTAAACCTTGGTGACCTCCTTGGATAGAACCGAAAGGATCTAGGGTTAGGTTTCTTCTTTGTCTGTGGAAAAGCATGCCCTTTACCTTTACTGAGGGATTCCAGTATTTTTTCAAGCTGAGAACCAAACAGACTGTTTGGTTGGAAAGGTAGATTGCAGAAATCGTTTTTGGATGGAATGCCTCCAGACCATTGTTTAATCCATAAGGCTCTCTTTGAAGCAGTTGATGTTGCAAGAGACCTAGAAGCAGGGGCGTTGCTAGGGTCCCAAAACATCTGGTGCTCAGGCCCTTAAGTTTTTCTGAGTAGGGCTGGGTTCACACGGAATTTTTTGCGTCTCATTGTGAACTGCAGATGTATTTTTACAGAGAAAAACCTTTGTATGTAGGCTCAGGAGAAATATAAGTGATTACACTGCAGTTACATTTAGTGACTTACAAGAGACATCTCTGAAGAGTTGTTCTCTTTCTCTTCTTCTCCATCTGGCCCAGACGCCATGACGTCCTCTCCTGGCAACGACTCTTCACTGTAGAATGTACAAAACAAACATCTTAGACTCCTCATTTTATCAGCATTTCTCTACAATTTCCTATCTCTTTACAAAATCCCCATCTATAGTGCCCCAAATGGTAATAATTACCCCCTTGTAGGTAAATATTTGCCCCCTATAGCCAGGTAGTAGCCCACTGTAGCCAGGTTGTAGCCCCTTTTAGCCAAGTAGTTGCCCCCTCTAGCTAGGTTGCTGCCCCCTCTACCCAGGTTATTAGCCCCTCTAGCCAGGTTACTGCCCACTGTAGCCAGGTTACTGCCCTCTGTAGCCAGGTTACTGCCTCTTTAGCTAGGTTACTGCCCTCTGTAGCTTGGTTACTGCCCTCTGTAGCTCAGTTACTGCCCTCTGTAGCTCGGTTACTGCCCCCTGTAGCCAGTATTATGTTCCTTGTAGCCAGTAATATGCCCCCTGTAGCCAGTAATATGCTCCTTGTAGTCAGGTTATTAGTCCCCTGTAGCCAGGTTACTGCCGCCTTAGCCAGGTAATATGCCCCCCATAGCCAGGTAATATGCCCCCCTTAGCCAGTAATATGCCCCCCTTTGCCACATATAATATGCCCCCTTAGCCACATATAATATGCCCCCTTTGCCACATATGCCCCCTTTGCCACATATGCCCCCTTTGCCACATATGCCCCCTTAGCCACATATGCCCCCTTAGCCACATATGCCCCCTTTGCCACATATGCCCCCTTTGCCACATATGCCCCCTTAGCCACATATAATATGCCCCCTTAGACACATATGCCCCCTTAGCCACATATAATATGCCCCCTTTGCCACATATGCCCCTTTAGCCACATATAATATGCCCCCTTTGTGACATATGCCCCCTTAGCCACATATGCCCCCTTAGCCACATATATGCCTCCTTTGCCACATATGCCCCCTTAGCCACATATAATATGCCCCCTTAGCCACATATGCCCCCTTAGCCACATATAATATGCCCCCTTTGCCACATATGCCCCCTTAGCCACATATGCCCCCTTAGCCACATATAATATGCCCCCTTTGCCACATATGCCCCCTTTGCCACATATGCCCCCTTTGCCACATATGCCCTCTTTGCCACATATGCCCCCTTAGCCACATATGCCCCCTTTGCCACATATGCCCCCTTAGCTACATATGCCCCCTTTGCCACATATGCCCCCTTAGCCACATATGCCCCCTAAGCCACATATGCCCCCTTTGCCACATATGCCCCCTTTGCCACATATGCCCCCTTTGCCACATATGCCCCCTAAGCCACATATGCCCCCTAAGCCACATATGCCCCCTTAGCCACATATGCCCCCTAAGCCACATATGCCCCCTTAGCCACATATGCCCCCTAAGCCACATATGCCCCCTGTAGCCACATATAATATGCCCCCTTAGCTAATAAAAATAAACTAAAAAACCTACTTACCTAATGAGGCACGGTCCGCGCATCCAGGTCCTGCAGCTTGAAAACGGTGTAAGCAGCATGATGTCATCACGCTGCTTACGCCGTCTCACGGGGCCCGGGACCTCCTCAGCCGGCAGAGCTGCCGGCTTAGAGGATCCCAGCGTTGCATGGGGTGACGAAAGCGAAGCGTCACGCCCCCTGTGACGCTGAGGTGTATGTACAGCGCTTACCAGGCGCCGTACATAAAGGAGAGAAGACAGGACAGTACCGATCCGTCCTGCCTCCTCCCCGACTCTGACTGCGCGGCCGATGTGAAACGGCCATGCAGTCAGAGATCGTTGGGCGCTGCCCGCACTAAGGAGACTTGGGGCATAGGCAGATTCATTCGGGGCTCGTGCCCTGAATGAATCTGCCTAGCGACGCCCTTGCCTAGAAGAAAACTTTATGACATCTTAGGGAGAATCACACAAAAATTGTGCTGCATCCTTTATTAGAGGTATGTTCTCTAGGATCTCTTCTCTTGAGACCCCATCCTGCAGATCTTGGGTTAACTGGCTGAGCCAAATACGTAAGAACCTAGCCACAGGTATGGATGCCAAAACTATTTTACATGCTGCTGCAGATGGAGCATAAGATATTTTAATAAAGCTATCTGCTTTCCTACCCATGGGGTCTAACAGCACAGAGGAAACACTGATTTTTTTGGAAGGCTTTGCTACTGCTAAATCCACTTTTGGTACTGCTTCCCATTCAGCAGTATACTGGGGATCCACATTATATGTGCTCCTGAATCTAGCTCTTGGGTCCAGCCGTTTAACTGGTTTATACCGCTCATGTTGAAGCCAGTCCAATGTAATAGGGTGACTTGGAAGCCCTTTATTTTTAGAAATAGGAAATTAAAAGAGTTTCTTTTTCTTTGCTGCATCTCCAGGATCTTTACCAGATTCCATGTTTTATTTTTTTTTACCGATTTTAATAGATTAGGTAATTTGTCTTTCCTTAGGTGATACAAATCGTCTAATTCATTAGAATCATCATCATCATCATTATCTCATCAACATATTCTCCTTCAGTTATAGTACTGTCACCAGATGGGGAGGAGGGTAAAGGTGAGGAGTGAGGCTTAGCTGCAGGCTTGCTTGTGTTGTATCCTTGAGTGGCTCAAAACTCTTGAAAAGCGGAGAGCTGTTCCTTAAACCAGGAGAGGAAGGTTTTAGCCTCAGACTGTAAGGGAACCTTCACCTTCAGAGAAGAACATAAAGGGCCATATGTATGAAAACTGTCTAGCTCTAAAACTCACTTTGTTGCCCATAACAGAGTGAGTTTTAGACCTAGATAGTTTTCATACATGTGGCCCAAAGTGCGTATATTAGAGGCACATTCATCTGGAATGGGCTGATTGCATTTAACACACAGTCTGTGCTTGGATTTTCTCTTCCTTGTCCCACTCTGGAGGTGGATATCTAAGGGTTAATACAAAAAAATAGTTAGAATTGCATTCCCAGTAAGCCACAGTAGCAGAACAGCCTCAAATACAGAGCTCTAATATACCACAATGCTGAAGGTGCATATAAGACAGTCCTTACTACACAGAAAGGATCTGTTAACTGACAAAGACACGGTGCCAAGTAAACCACAGCAGAGGGGCAATATAGCAGCCTCTTTTATACTGCACAGGGCTGCAGTGAAAAAGTATGCAGCAGGCAGATAGGTCATATACCAAGCTCACCTTACTAGACAGGAATGTTCAGCTGTCTGGCACGTAAATGGTTAACTTATACTGACATTAAACCACAGCAGAGGGGAAATATCGCAGCCTCTTATATACAGCACAGATATATCACAGCTTACCTTGCTGGAAGGAAGGTTCTGCTGTCTGGCACAGAAATGGTTAATTTGTACTGCCAATAAACCACAGCAGAGGGGCAGTATAGCAGCCTCTTTTACACAGCATTAATATATTACACAGCTGTAGGCAGATACATAAAACACAGTTTACCTTGAAGGGAAGTTTGTGCTGTCTGGCAAAACACCTTGAAGTGCTGCACGCCAAATTTCAAGAATCAGATGTACAGTGAGACCTTACCATAACAGCAGGATCATGCACATGTAGGAAAGCTTCAGCAAGGATCGTGCATGCTTAGGCGTCTATCCAGAGGGGCAGAAGTCAGAAGTGCCAGGTCCCACGTCAAACACTGAGGGGGAGGTGAGGCTAGGTTCAGGCTCCACAATCCCTAGCCAAGGCACTTCTGGGCGCCACACTCCCTTACAATGGAGTAACAAACATGTTTGTTCAGAGGAACAACAGTCACATGTAAGTTCTTTGGGAAGAGGGACCGAGACTGGCTTTAGGGTGCTTTCACACGGTGCATTTGTGATGCGTTTTTTCAATGCATATTTTGTGCAGGAAGGCACAGCAATTAATGCTGTACATTGCTGCACAAAAATCACTGTAAAATCGCGATTTTTGCTGCGATTTTTGTGCAGCAATGTACAGCATTAATTGCTGTGCCTTCCTGCACAAAAAATGCATTGCAAAAAGGCACCAAAAACGCACCATGTGAAAGCACCATTATAGGGCAACACTTAAGTGGTTGATTAGTTCAATTACTGCTTGTTAACCTGTCTCTTCTAATTGTACCTAGGGAACGTAATCTCGTTCAATAACAAAAGTTGGAGTCAGCTCACCTGGTCGTTAATGCAGTGGAAAACGCCCGGACTGGCTGAAGACACCTCACCAATACGAATACATGAAACAGAATGAAATGTCGAGTGTGATACCACTGTTCTTGAATAAGAATCGTTCCAGAGATTTATTTAGACAATATTAAAAATTCAAAACATAGTATCCAATAAATTGCATCAAAGCCGACGCATTTCGGAGTGAACCTCCTTATTCATGGCATAGCATCTTAAGACATCAGATCCATTTAAATAACAGAGTTCCTCGACATGAGGAACCTATACAAATACATACACCTTTTTTATTTTAAAAAATCTGATAGAGCAAACATAATAGTTAAAATATGCAACTTAAATAGGAAATATCAGTACTGACATATCAAATCATAGCATTTATTAAGGCCTTCAGGAAACCTAGTATCAAGCTTAAAGATCAACCAGGCTTCACGTGATAACAATTTTTTCCTATGGTCTCCACATCTCAAAGGTTAAGTAACTTGTTCGATACCTTGAAATCTCAGTTCCGTGGTATCACCTGAATGCACATCATGGAAGTGCTTTGAGACCATAGAAACACCTATATTTAATGATTTTTTCGTATATGATATGTGTTTACGAATACGTGTTTTTAAAGTACATGTAGTACAAACTACATATTGTTTCTGACAACTATTGCACATAACCAAATAAATTACAAAGCATGTATTACAATTTATATAAGATGTCATATCAAAGGAAGAATTCTGAGAAGTAGAGTGGAAATCTTTAGAAATTACAACGTGGTTACATGCAATGCATCGTGAATGACCACATTTATACATGCTTTTATTTAGTAACCATGGAGTACTTTGCAAGCCCGCACTTGATGTAAACAAGCTTGGAGATAATAGCGATCTCAGCGTACGACCTTTCCTGGGTACAAATTGAATATTCCTTTCAGTTAATAACTGTTTAGTACTATCTTGTTCCGTCAATAAAGGGAGATATTTCTAAATAATGTTACATTACATTTTTGGTTCGATTAAGTTCCCCATGTGGGATAGGCTCGATAACATGTTGTGGATAGTTGGATTTCGCATGTAATATGGAATTCCTGGATTTCCTAAAGGGCAGAACTTCAATACTGCCCTCTTTGCCTAACAGACTGATAACCAAAAAACTAATCCTCTCCTGCTGCCATTCCAATGTGAAACGCAGGTTCATGTTATTATCATTTATATAGTTACCAAAATCCATAGCCTCTTGATGGATTCCCCCCCACCACCACCACCAGGAGCAGGTCGTCAATGTAATGGCCAAACCACCTGATGTGGGGGAAAAGGGGCATGAAGAAATAAACAAATATTTCTCCTCCCAGGCGGACATAAAAAGGTTCGCCAAGGAGGGAGAAAACTTGGCCCCCAGGAACGCGCCACAGCACTGCACAAAGAAATCTCCATTAAACGAAAAATAATTGTTACATAAAAGAAATTCAGTACATATAGTCAAAAATTCAATCAAAATATTTGAATAGGAACCAAAACGTATCAAATGTGATCTAAGAATTTCAGAAGCCATATGACACATTATAGAGGGATATAAAGAAATTACATTATAGGAAACCCATGACAATGAAGAGTCCCATTCAGCTTTGGATAACATTGTAACCAGATTTTAGTATCTTTTAAGTATCCTGGTAAGCATATAACTAATGGCTGCAAGTTGGAATCTAACCAAGAACCCAAAGGATTATCTAATGACCCTATCCATACCACAATAGGTCACAAGTGGGAAAAAGAATGTCCTTATGGAACTTAGAAAAGGAGTGAAAGATTGGTACCAATGGATGCTACACATATAGATTTTCAGCTAGCGCTGAAGTGATATCGCCCATCCTCGCTCCTTCATTCAAAATCCCTTTCAATTTATGTTGGAACATGGTAGTAGGGTTTAAACTTAATGGCCGATAAGTTGCATCAAAATCATTCAAAATCATTTTATTAAATTTACAATATAAACAATACAATATTCATATATCTTTTTGGTAACATCCCCATGAGTTCCATGTTTGACAATGCTGTCCAGTGCACAACCTGTGCAATGTATGCCATCCTTGAGCAACAGTTCGAGGGGGCATACTGCTGTGCAAGATGTGTGCACACTGCACATTTAGAAGCCCGGATCCTGGATCTAAATGAGCAAGTGGCAACACTGAGATCCATTGCCAACTTGGAAGAGAGCCGGCTGCCCACTGAGCAATCACTCGCAGGTGTAGATGCTGGGAGGGTGGTAGCATGGAGGTGCAGGAACATGAGGCAGCTAGCTGGGTAACAGTTAGAAAGAAGGGTAGAAGGAAAAGTGTCAGGGAGGCTAGGTCTGATCTGGTACACCCCAACAAATTTTCAAGATTGGCAGATGAGGGGGATATCGGCTCAGAAATAGCATTGCTGCAGCAATACACTACCCCTGTCTGCTCCAGTAAGATGGGGAACAGGAGTGCAGGTCAGGCTAGACAGGTGCTAGTAGTTGGAGACTCCATTATTAGGGGCACAGACAGGGCAATCTGTCACAAAGACCAGGATCATCGAACAGTCTGTTTACCTGGGCCCGAGTTCGACATATCGCGATTGACAGATTGCTGGGTGGGGCTGGTGAGAATCCAGCTGTCATGGTCCACATTGGCACCAATGACAAAGTTAGAGGTAGGTGAAGTGTCCTTTAAAATGATTTCAGGGACAGGCCAAAAGCTCAAGGCAAGGACCTCCAGGGTAATATTTTCAGAAATATTACCTGTTCCACGGGCCACACCAGAGAGGCAAAGGGAGATTAGAGAGGTGAATAAGTGGCTCAAAAATTGGTGTGGGGACGAGGGATTTGGGTTTTTGGAGAACTGGGCTGATTTCTGTTTTGGCTACAGACTCTATGCTAGGGACGGGCTGCACCTAAATGAGGGAGGGGCAGCTGTATTGGGGGACAAAATGGACAGGAAGTTGAGGAATATTTAAACTAGGACTGGGGGGAGGGAAACTATACATATAGCATGCAATATAGTGAAGATAGAGAGCTGTGAATTAGTAATAAAACAGGGGGTGGAGTGGAGGGAGGGGTGTAGCAATAGTTAAAAAGATCAGGGAGAAAGGAATAAAACTGAAAAATCTCTAAATTGC